>WOGN01000053.1:0-36083 GCA_015342105.1 Leptinotarsa texana | reverse complement strand
AAAATAAAATTGATATTGTCAAATTCTCGTTTTTCCCAAATATCTCAGCAGGCCATTAAAATTCTTCAAGTTTCTAAACGGCATGTAAATAAGCTTTGAAGAACACAACTTTTTCCTGATTTGACCTAAGCTGTATCTCCAACAGGTACTGAGATTCCCATGCTTAGGATTCTTATCTTGGACACACTGTATATTCGGGACGATTGTACCAATATAAAAAAATAGCTAATTGAATGTACGTAACACGCAAAATTCTAACATTTGCCTTATTTTTTGAACAAATATCGTATCGCATGGTTGAATCTTGAATAAATTGATAACAAAAGATTGTGTATCGAATTTGACTTTGATAGCTTCAGGAATATATGTGTCCTATACGATTCGATAAAATATGAAATAATGAACGCCCTGTTATACAGTGGATTCCATTCAAAACGAGCCACCCTGAATAACTTTTGGTACAATGATTATCAGGTAGAATAAAAAACCATGTCAACAATAGTTTACAGTAGAAAACATTTTGACATATTCACGTTTTATGTTACTTTCCCTATCGCACCACCAGAGCGTGTCACCATTATTTTTAAATGGATCTCCCTATTTTATTTCGCATTATCAGATGCTCTATCATGAGCAAATTCCAACAAAGTATAAACCATATGATCTGAAGCTTATGGTTCGAGAGCTACAAATTATTTCATTTCAAAACGAGCCACCATGAATAACTTTTGAAACAATGATTTGCAGGAAAAATAAAAAAGCAGGTCAACAATTATACAGCAGGCCATATTTTGAAATATTCGTTCTAGAGACAAATATGGAAGCAATGAATCAGAAAAAGAGATTTTTTAATAATTCTTAAATCAAATTCTGATGCCTGGACGATGAGAAGAAAAATATTTTCTACAGTAAATGTTCAAAAACGTTTCCACCAACTTCCATACAATGGTACAAACGACCTTCCATAGCCGCCATCGCATGGTTGAGAATCTCGAGAGTTATTTCTTTGCAATGTCCCATAATATTCTCTCTCAAATCTTCTAATGTTGTTAATTAGATCTCATACACTTTGGACTTCAAATTACCCCATAGAAATGAATCTACAGGAGTGAGATCCGAAGACCTTGGTGGCCATTCCGTAGAACCTCTTCTGCCAATCCAGCGACCAGGAAAATGATCATCCAAAAACTGTCGCACTGGAGCTGCATAATGAGGAGGTGCACTATCCTGCTGAAAAACTATTTCATTTCAGAATAAATTTTTATCTTCCTCCAATAGTCAAATTATCATCGATGAAAAAAGGTCCTATGATGTGGTCACCTAAAATTCTTACCCAAACATTCAGTTTTTGAGGTCATTGAGTATAAAGCTGAACTAGATGTACATTCGTCTGAAAAACAAATTGTATACAAGAAATTTTGATGCAAGTTGACCCGTTCATTGGGACGTTCACATAACTCGATACGCCTGTCGAAATCATCTTCGTTCAATTCATGAATTAGTCTAATCTTATATGGATGAAATTTGTACATATAAAGGATCCTGAAAACATTCGTACGACTGATTCCTGATTCTCAAGGTAACTTAGTAAGAGATTGCGAATTTTTCATTAGTCCAACAGGCCCTAAAACTGCAGTACAAATAGCTTCATCGTTGAAAACTTCTGAACGGTTATACTTTTTATTGTTAACAGATCTAGTTTCCATAAATTTGTTCAATAATTCCAAAACGAATCTGTGTTTTACAATTTATCCTGGATGATTATCATTGAACATACGGGCAGCAGCTCCGGCACTATTTCCATTCTGGCAGCACAAACTCACTATTTCAATCCGTTCTTGAAGCGTATAAACCATTGTTTCACAAGAATTCACAAAAACAGCAACGCCATTTGTAACTTCACCTGGTAGGTATTCGTTATTGTAGAATGAGACAAATACAAAATGGAGAGAATATCGAATTCAAATGTAACTAGGCAAAATAAGACTTTTTTGAAGTATATTTCACAAACATAGGTAACAGATTGTACAGAAGTTCATTCAGGGTGGCTCATCTTCAACAAAAGTAATTTTTAGCTTCGAAACTACAAACTTTAGACCACAATGTATTCTTCTTTGTTGAAATCTGTTCATCATGGAACATCTGATAATTCAAAACAATTGATCTATGCTCTGGGGGCGCGACAGGGAAAGTTAGATTAAATGGGAATATGTCAAAATGTGCCTCCCTGGATACTATTTTTGAGGTGTTTCTTATTTCTCCTCAAAATAATTGTTCCAAAAGTTATTCAAGGTGGCTAGTTTTCAACTCAAATAATTTGTAGCTCCCGAACTATAATCTTCAGACTATATGTTTTATACTATGCTGAAATCTGCCCATTGTTCCAAAGTGGCTAGTTTTCAACTCAAATAACTTGTAGCTCCCAAACTATAAGTTTCAGAGCATATGTTTTATATTATGGTAAAATCTGCCCACCATGGAGCATCTGATAATGCGAAACAATAAAGAGCGATCCATAAAAACGGTGACATGCTCTGGGAGTGCGATAGGAAAAGTAACATCAAATGTGAATATGTCACAATTTATCTCCCTGTATACTATGATTGACGTGTTTTTTCATTTTTCCTGCAAATCTTCGTACTAAAATTTATTCAGGGTGGCTCGTATCGAATGCACTGTATTATAAAGCAACATTTTTAAAATCTGGATTGATGTGTTTTCAGAATGATTCATGTAGTTAGGCCTACAAACTTGTTTGAATTGCTTTCAATAATTAAATTAATGAATGAATAAATGAATAAATAAAATCGCCATCTTAAATATACACATGACATTTGAAAACACTTTATATTTATGGTGAAGTAGAAAACGAATGAAGTTGACTGCAATGGTTTTGAAATATTCTATGAATTCTATTCAATCCAACAGCCAAGTATGATAACGAAAAAAAAGTCGTAAAATCGTAAACTAAGGAATTTGATAAAAGGAGATCTTATTCTAACATTCATGCGAAACCCAAAGAAAATGATACTTTTCTGTATCTTCTATACATTTTATCAAAGCATTTTCAATATTTAGAATTGACGTGAGAAAGTATTTGAATTTTTTTCTTATAGTATTTACACCTAGTATTTTCCACGAAAAAATTCAACAAGGTAAGTAACACTTTTTTCTCAGGATGGAACTTGTTGCCTGGGTACTTATACTTGCGAGGCTCGTAATTGTATGGGCACGGTAGCAAGCTCTGCATCTCTACTCGGCTTTGAGGATCAAAAATCACGAGGACAACATTCAAGGCCAGAAATGGTTCGACAACCCTCTTTGTCAACCATTCACGAAGAGAGAACCTCCCAACTTTATGACACAGCAGGTGACCAATCCATAACCATTGCTGATCACGGAGAACTCTCATTCTCATTTGATGGGAAAGAAGTATCTGTTTCTTTATATGAGACTCCAGATTTAACCGAAGAAGAAGCAATTCAAATTGTGGAAATGTACGCCGAACAACTTTCGGAACATTTTTCGGGTAAACTAACGAAGTAATGATATGATCACTCGTGTAAATTTGTTTTTCTAGGCCATAATGTCGTCGAACTTCCCCCTTTGAGATTTGTCAAAGAGTCTTCGACATCCGGTAATCTACTCATGGAAGCTGTAGTTGTCGATGTTTCAGACGATTACTTCCAGTCGGCTGAAGAGGATCTCAGAACAGAAGCTGACTTCGATGAAATACTCTCCATAACGAACGAAGTATCAGTTACATCAGAAAAATTGAAAATTGAACTGACCTCTAGTGGAGAAGGCCCTAAAAGGCCTCCTCGAAAGTCAGACTCTCAAAAAAGCAACAATTCTTACTACAGTTTATCCAAAAATTTGTCTCTAGACTCAGACAGAGGAGACGAGAGTTTGGCGGGGGCTGCAGATCTAGACACAGAATCCTACGAAGATTATGAGAGTGCGATGAGTTCAGGGAAGAACCAGTTAGAACAGGAGCGGGCATTTCAGGTGGCTGCTATCACGGAAACTACTAGTTTGCCTGGTGATGATGACAGACGCCCTTTAACACCGCATACTGCCCACGAAATCGGTTCTGACCTAAGAGTGAACAGGAGCGAAAGTCAAGAACCTTCACCAAGAAAGAGGAAATCTTCTCAAAGTTCTGACGAGATGTCAAAAGATGGCTTCAAACGCGGTACCATAAAAAAAAGAGTCAGTTTAGATACACCTGATACATTCCAAAGGGATCTACAAGGGGAAGAAGGAGACGGATTAGTTATTGATCCAAAAGTATTAGCTGCAAAAGCACCACACGTAACAGTAAAAGTATTAGATACTGTGAAAAACTTGAAGATGAACTTGGAAAATATTCTGGATGGTTTGGTATTAGTGGAGAACCAATTAATATCAGAATCCACACAAAAGTCTACAACAGCTATTGCGAATACCAGCATGGAAGTCATTGAAAACATTCGACAACCTATCAAGGATATCAAAACTGTTTTTGAAACATTGGAACAAAATGTCACATCTCCCGATATATCAGTCGTAGAAATGATGGCACCTCCTATATTCGAACTGCAGAAAAATTTGATCATTATAGAAAACTGCATAGCAGTAAGGGGAAGAGAGCACACATTAATACAAAAAACGTGTTCAAATATATTGAAAATGAGTGGTTTGAATATTCAAAAAAGTCTTTGTCTCATTGAAAAAATTGCTTTTTTGGAAGAGAATGTGGGTCATATGGAAACTTCTGAGAGAATGACGCCATCAAAATTGAATCAAGAAATGCGTGTCACTGTCAAAGAAATTCATACGAAACTGGATAAGTTACTGACGAGTGAGGCAAGAAAATTATCGAATCGGTCGTTGTCGCTCTCATCCGAATGTTCATCCAGAAAAATATCGTCGTTTGAAGAATCTGACATTTTGGAGAAATTCATTGACACTGCTGGAGATATACAAATGGCTCTTTCCAGTCTTGAAGAAACGATTGCGTATGAAGATAGTGATCAGATGTATTCAAATTTGGTACAAAAGGTTTTAGACAAACTTTCAGGGCCAGTGGAATTTCTTGTTAAAGAAATGAAAATAGTTCAGAAAGAAGCTGTTAGGTATTCTGCTGAAAAATCTTTGACACAAGAAATCAGACGAGCACTTCTTGATAGAATTAGTACTCCTGTTGATGAATTGTCGAAAGGATTGAATGTTATCAAAGTTCAAGATCCCAGCGATAAGCACGCAGGTTTGGTTACCCTCAATGTTTTAGATTCTTTTGTCAATCCCACTCAAACGATACTAGCTTCATTGATTAAAATCAAACAGCATACTCCTATTCTCAAAGAGGATAGCGAATCTGTCGAAAAAACAGTCACATCAGATGAAGTTTTCTCAGAAGTTTTAGATAAGGTAACAGAGTTAGTATTTAATAACGTAACTCAATCAGTAGAAGAGTTATCCCTCAATATTGAAACTACTCGAAAAGGTGTTACCGACGTAATTCTGTTGGAAGCACTTGGTCAACTTTCTATCCTCCAACAAGACCTTGCAACGACAGTTACAGAAGCCTCGCGTATGAGAACTGAAGGAACAGTTACCGCACTAGAGTGTTTGAGTGAACCAATTCAACTTTTAAATAGTTTAGTAATGAGTATCACACCATCTTCAGGAAAGTATATTTTGGAAGATACTGTTAATCTTTTGAATATTCTTGAGGAATGTATCATAGTTGACGATGAACAACTAAAGAGTATGGATTTGTGTATCTTATTTTCTGCGCTCAGAGGAAAGACATGTGAAGTGCGGGAAAAAATTTGTAGCCTAATTGAACATGGAGTTTCGTTTGACTCAGTGACGAATGAGACCATGGAAAGGGATAATGTTGTTGTGATACTGGAAGATTCCTCAAATACCGTTGTTCCTGATTCACTCTTAGAGGATACTGAATGTACTCTTAGGGTTTTGAGTGAACAGTACACAGAAAACATGTTATCAGAATTAGATCCGTTCCTATCAGGAATACAAGATCTCCGAGTTGCCATTGAAGACGAATTAGTAAGAAAAGCCAAAACAGAACTTACTCTTAGCGACCGGGTATCATTGCAGAAGCACATAGTTCCTTTAGAGATGATTGAAGATCTTATCATCGCAGCTCTTGATTTTCTTGGTGCACAACGAAATATCGAACATCTCAACGAGATGTATCAGACGTTACAGCACTTACAGTATAACGTAGCTGTGATGCATCAACATATATTGGATGAAACCCAACATTTGGAAACCATGATACGATACGGACAACAGAACATCGAAGAGTTGAGAAATAGTATAACATCTGTGCAAAATTTGTCTGTTATGGCAGATTCTGCAGAAGCAGAATCTATCTCGGAAGAAACATGTGAAATAATTTCTGAAAATCTCAACGTACTGGAAAAAAATGTTGTCACATTTTATGAATTAGCTTTATCCGGGTCTCACGAAGAGATATCCCATGATTTATTGAGAATAACTACTCAAATTCTGGATTCCATTAGTGAAATTAAGAAGTCTTCACCAGTAAACTCTGAAAACTCTTTCATAACCAGTGAAAATGTAAAGGAAGTTCGAAACCTCAGCGATCCTTTAAGTCAGCTTGAAGCAGTTCTCATGGATGTCCAGAAAGATCAGGAATATCGAAAGAATATATTTTTGAACGTTAAAAATCCACTTATTCAAATTGCTGAATTATTAGATGTTATTCCAGATGACCTCAAGATAAAACTATTTACTTTGCACAGTCCACTTAGGAACGCAATAGAGATAGTATCGCTGGAAATGTTCAATTATGACATCAAAAAGAGTGACCTCAAAAATTTAGAAAATGTAGGAGTTTTACTCAACGAGCTGAGATCAGCAATACCAACAATTAGTCACATATATGAATTTTCGAATATAGTAAACCAGCTTATGCCTTCAACAGAAAAATTATTTAAATACTTGAGAGAACTGAAAAATGAAAGGCTCAAACACATAACTTTGTCTCTTTTGGAATTTGTAAGCACTATTTTAGAACTTCATATCTACATCGATGAAAACGAGTCTGGCCTGGCAATGTACGAAAGTATCAACTTACTACGTTTAAGAGCTACTCTGGAAAAATTAATGCCATTTTCAAAAAGACTGGTTTTGAAAAAGTTGATTTGTGAACTCCAAGGAGCCATTGAAGTTTCAGAAGTACTGTTTTCACGATCGACGGAAGAAGATGAGTATCTAATTTCCCAAACCGAAAAGTTGTTGGGGATATTCAACGATATTATAGAGAAACTGCTTGAAGAAAAGAGTTTGACAGACATAACAGTGGCAATAAAAGATTTTGATAATTCTTTAGGTTCTCTTGAGTCAACTTCAGAAATAACTATGCTGCTTCTAGAAACATTGCAAGGTGCAAGTTCTGTATTGTCTGAGATATCCGAAGAAATTACGGAAAAAACTGTTTCAGTTGAAATACTGAATACTTTAGAGGAAGGTATCAAGCAACTGATAGAAATGAAAATAACGGATGAACATAACCCCATTATTATAGAATTGCAACGAGTTTGCGAAATTTTCAGACAGTCCTTTTCAATACTTCTGCAGGAGAATCTCCTGGATTTTCGTCAGTCTGAGACCATTCTAACATTACTCAATCAAACTGTGAGAGTTATTTCAAAGGCAGAAGGAGAAGAGAAGCAACTGGTAGAACTGCAGAGTACTGTTGAATATTTGGGTACTATAATTGAAGATCTCCTTCCTTGCATGCAATCTAATTTTTCAGAGCCCCTTCAGAAAGTGCAAAAAGCCATCACAAATTGCATAGACGAAAAACTCAAAATAGAGATCATTCAAGAGGTCAAAGAACTCAGATCGATTTTGAAAGATCTAAAACGAATTACTCTTGATTCGAATCAAGAACAGCTCATAGGACACCTGTACACAAATTTCATAACAACAGAAAATCTTATAACAGAAATGAGTATCAGCAATGAAGCAGAAATGGAAAATATTCAAGAATTGTTGAATTTGATAGTGAAATGTGTATGTGGATTGGAAGAAAATAAAAAGCTTGTTCGTGAGAAGATTGATTACTTGAGTAATTCATTGAATTCATCAGGTGTCATGAATAGAAACATTTTAGGAGTCCTGCACAGTTCTATAGGGACCTTAAGAAAATTGATAACTCTGAGGAATATTTATGGTCTTCAACAGTCTCTAGCTGCAACCGATTATGATTCAAATATTGTTACGGAATTACAAAGTGTGGCAACTGCTGTTGGGCTTCTTATTCTCGAAATGGATGAAAACTTCCACCAGAATTTCAAACCGCTGGAAGATGCTTTGGGTGTCTTGAATGTAGCAATAAACAGAATGAATCCAGGAACGGTTGGAAGTTCAATGAAGGCATTGAAAGTCACTCTGGAAAATTTGTTAAAATCTATTCTAACCGTGGATGTATCTCAAGATGCAAGAACGATGGTACAAAGTGCTATAAATTCTGCAATGGAAAGTATAGAACCATTGAAAAATCTAAAAATATTACAAACAATTATTGAATCCCTATCTGAAAACAGTGAACTGGAGTCGGTGAGAAAAGACTTGAATGAATTCATAACAAATGTTTCTGAAATACAGTACCACTTTGCAAACCCTTCAGAGATGAATCATCTGGATAATATCTTAGAGCTTTTATGTGCCGTTACTTCCCTTGCTATAATGAACAATGGAACAAACGAAACGAGTCCATCAATCGCCCTTGATGAGTTAATCAATTCAGTTAACTCATCAATAAATCTTCCATTTATGACGTCGCAAATAATTCAACCATTACAAAAATATATAGAATTTCTGAAGGATCTAATCTTAGGTAAGCCAGTGTCTTCCTCCGAAGAGAATAATAGAATGGTGTCGAAGCAACTGGAAAGCTTAACTTCATTGATGAATATAATCAGGCAAGAAGAATCTTGCGAAAATCAAATCTTAATCACATCCATACAAGACGTAGTTGATGCTATAAAATCCTCTGACTTTCGCAATGATGCGGAAATTGGTACAGTTGTGATTTGCTTAGAAAACATTATTGGATCTCTGATTGATAACAAACAGAGTGAAAAGTCGCTAATTATAAAGATGAATATTGAAGAACTGAGAGCAAAAGCTTTTGGAAACACTCCAGAACTGAAAAATCTCTTGGAACAAGTGTGCACATCTACAATAAATATTTTACATAAAGAAATCCGCAGAAAGGCATTGAATGATTTCCAAAGATGTTTAGATTCTTTAAAAATGACTTGTGACTTACATAAAGATCAGACTGACGATAAAATTATTTTAATAAAGGCTTTACTGCAGAACATACTAGTTCTACAAACATGCATTGATCGAAGTGAGGAAACTATGTCAGAAAATGATGTTGAGTATTTACACTCCGCTGGAGATATACTCTATAGAGTGGAAGATTTCATAAATCTAAAAGGCAATGAAAATACTGATTCAATGATAAAATCACTATCAGAATTTCTAGACAAATATCAACCTGAGAATTTGCCCGAATTGACGAGAACAACTCAGCTAGTAGTCAACAATACGTTACAGATCCTCAAAGAGTTGAAGTGTGCCCAACAAAAAAAGGAGAATACGAAATTGAGAATTTTTGAAAGAGCTTCTGAATCACTGCAAAGCTTTGCCAAAAGTATTGCGAGTATCAAATCAAGAACTTTTGAACAAAAAATTGTGAATCTACAAAAATGTTCCTATGCTTTACAAACAGCAACATACGATGCAATGGAAAAAACTCTTACTGAACGTGATAGAATAATCGTAGAAGAGATGACCAATATTTTCGATGAAATCAATTTTTTTGTCGATTCCATGCTTACTGTTGAAGAAAACATGCAAATATCCCAGAATAAGCCCACTTTCTTTGCAGAAAAACTGGCAGTGATCACACAACGATCTTCTGAGAGCACATCTTTGAAAGACGTATCAAATAATCTAGCAGATTTTTCAGTTTCTCTACCAGAAGTGATGGAACAATTACAGACTGAATATGAGAAAGAATGGAAAAGAGAACAGGAAAAGCTTATTATCGAAAAAGTATTGAAAAATGCCGATGAAACTCTAAATGAACCTACTAATACTGATCAATTGTTACGGATTTTGGCAGATTTTGATCGTAGCTTGGAAGAATATCAATCACATTGTTTGCCATTTCTGTCCATTGAAGAGTCGATTTTCATAGGGAAAATCAAATCACTTATACAAACCGTCGATGGAATTATAATTGTCAACTGTGATGAGTTGAAGACTATTTTGGAGGAAAATAGCTCACCCTTTGGTGAAACTATGAAAGAAATGATAGAACTCGTAGAGAAAATTCAAGAATTATTAAAAACTGAAGATACACATTCCAATGAAATATTGATGGTCGTCCAAAAAAATGAGCTTGAAACTATTCCTAACAAAACCGAGTGCGAGAATAAAATTACACCTCCATTACCAGAAAACGAATTAGATGAAAATACGAATATTTTTCAGAATAGCTCTTTGGCAGGAGACCAGTTGTCAGCGGAAGTGGCACAAAACACAAAATATGAATTTGAGAACCCAGTGGATGAAAAATCTCATTCGATGAGAAGTCCTGAAGTGAATGAGATGCCTATTGTCGAAAAACAAAAGAAAGTTTTGGAAACAGACAAAATTTTAGTAGATGGTGAAGAAAATGGTGAGCAAATGATGAATACAAAAGACGTTATGAACACTGAAGAGGATCAGAATACAATCAAGGAGGTAATCAAAGTTAAAGAAGAAATGAAAGAAGAAAATCTTACGATTTATGATGGGGAAATTAATGAACAAAAGAGTTCCCAAAGAGACAGTGGAAATGAAGAAAAGTTTCAGGAAAGAGTGGATCAAATAGACGATACGAACAAAAAATCCCAATTGGAAAATGAAGGAAAGTCTCCTGAAGAGACTGAAAGAGAAAAGGACGCAATCAACAAATTACACGAAAATGCAAAGAAAAAAGAAATAAGAGAAGATTTGAAAAAGGCGGTAGACACTTCCTTTATCAAAATCGATGCACATATCAAAAATGACGAAAAAAATGAAGTCAAAGATGAAAACCTGAAAAAATATGAGATTGAAGAAAACAAGGAGCCTTACAATATCAGTGAAGATGATTTGACACCAGTTAAAGTCCAATTTATGGAAAGTACTGATAGACATGAAGTCGAGAATATAGAAAAAAAACCAGAGGGTGGTTTTGAAATTGCGAAAGAGACCATGATACAGTCAGTAACAAAAAGTGATATTCCGGAAACACCGATTGTGGATATAATCTCACCAGATTCCACGATAGTTGAAGCTGATGGAGAAAATTATTCTACTTCAGTGACAAAAAATGGGGACCGAGTCAGTTCTACGGATTCATGCATCCGAGAGGTGGTATCTATAGCAGATAGTAGTGTTGAAGAAATCAGAAATGAACTGAAAGAAAATGAAACGAACGTTAGTTTGGTAGATTCAGCAGTTGATTTGAAAAATATCACAGCGGAATTTACATCGGAAGATGGCGATCAACTAGAAATACCTACGCAATTTCCGGCGAACAAAACTGAAGTTGAAGAAGCAAAGAAGGAAATATCTGAATATGTTGTGAACGATGGCGTAGATGAGACCACTGATAAGTTGAATAAAAACAAAAGGGACCTTCAGATATCAAAATCCGTGGAGGAGAAACACTTGATATTTGAGAGTGTTGATCTTCTGGAGGAAATAACGAATGTTGAAGATGATAACACAAAAACATTATCAGAAGACTCCAAAGTTGAATCGTCGGCAGACGAAACAACGTCGGAACACGTTAAAGAAAATCTAAGTCAAACAAATCAAACCATTGATTTGCAAATTAATGAACCAATTATTCCGAAACAAATAGTGAGCAAAGAAGGGGAAAATATTGAACTAGCTCCAGGTGGAAAAACTATCTCAGAGCGAAATAAAACATTAATTCCAGAAGAACAAACAATGCCTCTTCATGACATGAAAGAAATGAAAAACCACATAGAAATGAGAGAAAATGACATGAAAAATGGAAATATTGATGAGCATATTGATACAGCTGAAAAAAGTGAAATCGTTGTGGAAGTTAAAGAAACAATATTACATATAGAACCAGTTTTGGAGTCTTTAACTCGTCTGCATGATTCTCTAAGTGAAATAGAGTCTCATACATTGTCAAAGCCTATAAAGCAGGCTCTTAAAGATCTCGTGAAATCAATCGAAGGCATAAAAAAAAATATACAAAAATTGGATATTTCAAATGTTGCACAAGAGGAACTTTTAGCTCTCTCAGAAGTCAATAATACTTTGAATATTTTGAATAATTACATTTTGTGTGCTCAACAACAAAGTGATATGGTTATGTCAATCCATATGAGTGCTGAAAATGTTAAAGCAGCAATAGAAGTTTTGAGGTTATCTGTAGTGATAGTTCCAAAACAAACTAAAATGAAAGAGTTTTTAGAAAAAATAGAGGAAATCGTGAAAAATGTGATAAATCTTGTGGAGGATATTCCTTTGATGGATAGTAAGAGGTTTGATCTGAAGCGTTCTATTGTTAATTTAAAAGACATAACAAAAAGGTTGAAAGTAGTTTCTGAAGAAGGAAAGTTAACATTGTCTCAACTCGAAGTTTCTATCTTTTCTGCCGAAACGTTAGTTGGCGATGTAATGATAGAGAATGAAGTGGAAAGGAAAATTATCGAAAATTTCAACTGTTATATCATTGAACTTAGTAATATACTCCAAGCAACGATAACAGTACCAATGAATATCAACGATAACCTCCTCGAAGAAATTAGAAAAATAGTTGACCGTTTCACCGAAAGTCTGGAAAATTTGCCTAAGAATTCGCCTATGCTTACTCTAGGAGAACAAATAAAAATAGTTGGAGAAGAAATCCTAAATCTGTTATCACCCCAGAAGTTATCATTCCATGAACCACTAATGTGTTTTCAAAATTCTTTGCAAAATATACAAGATTGTATTAATTCGCTTGAATCAACTGGTGGAGAAAGTACTCGGAAAATAATTACTTCTGAGCTGAGGAGGCCTCTATCAGCTTTACAGTTCATTTCTGTTATGATTATGGAGGACAAAAAAATGAAATTATCTGCAGTTGAAGATAATCTAATAGAAATGATCAACGATTCTATCATAGAACTCAACTCTTTGGTCGAAATTATGAACTGTAATACTACTTCTGGGGAATCACGCAAATTCGAGGCTTTCATGGAAAAACTTTCAGTACTTCTTGATAGTATAAATCAAGAGTCTATGTTGAGAGACTTCTCAAATCCTCTCCACGAAATCGTAGATATTGTTCAAAAAATTAAATCAGAAGTTATGACAGCCAAACTGATAGAGTTAGATACTACTAAAAACATTACGCAAGTCTTAGAAGAATGTGTGATCTCATTGAAGCAGTATAGTGATGAAATAATAATGGAGAATCAGGAAATCATCGATACACTAATATACAAACCTTTAGAAGTTATCATACAATTACTGAAAGCACCAGAAACTCCAATAACTGTTGACGAATTGAAAGACGTAGACAATATTGCAAATTTATTTTCTCAACTGATAAAAAAATCCGAAGATTTTTCTGAAAATGTACAAGCATTTAAAGAAAAAATATCTGATTTTACAGCAAAAAATGTAGACACTCAAATACCTTCAGTTATGGAACAACTGGGACATTTATCAAACAATGTGGATACACTATATTTGTTTCCTTTAGAAACAAACCTCGGTTTCAATCCGCTGCTACAAAGTTTCAACAATAATCTTTCAGAATTGCTTCAGTTTGCGATCAAGTTCAGAGATGTTCCCGATACTGATATAAGTTTAATCTCCCATCTCATTCGTCCAGTAGAAGAGTTGAAGATTCAGGTAAATAAGTGTAAGAATCTTGAGATACCTGAAATCGAAAAAACTCTTCTTCACCAAATCTCAAGCTCATTCTTACAAGTTTGTAGGATTTCTAGTGGGGTAGAAGTAAATCAGAATTTTTTGAATTCATTAGATGCCTTGCAAAATAAACTGGTCAGTGCTTGTATGAGAGCAGTTCTAATCAAGAATCCCGATCAGAAAGACTCGATCTTGCAAAACCTTATATATCCCTTAGAAAACGTTTGCAAGGCTATCATAAAAATTCAAAATAAAATATCAACAAAAAAATCCCTCACATATTTGAGAAAAGGTATTTCCAAAGATTGTGGGTATTTGATTCAATGTTTAGATGAGATTAATGGGGAAGATGTTAGAAAACATTTAATTGAACCTTTGCAATCAATTATTGATGTGATGAATGAAGAAGCAATCATAACTTTGTCGTCCTTATCACAAAAAATGCAAACTCCTGTCGATTATTTGAACAATTCTTTAACAATGATGGCAGAAGATGAGAAACAAAAACATTTTCTTGACGATATGAGAAAATCATGCGAAAAAGTACTACATACTCCAGAAGATCAAATGAACCTCGATATTCTTCGAGAATTCAGTTTGCACTTACAAAAAATGATGGCTTCATTCAAAGAAAAGTCAGAACTGTCAGATACTAGTGATATACGACTTTCAGAAGAACCTATAACAGAAATTAAATCAGAAATTATTACTCTGCAGAATATGATTTTAGAAACTAACGCAACTCCCAGTGAAGCTTTGATTTTCGGTCTAGAATTGTATGAATTGATCGATTGTATTCAAGAAGTTATGACCTTTGAAGTTCCGCAACTGTTGACTCCAAAATCTAGGGAGTGCTCAGGATACATTCAGAGGTGTTTCAAGAATTTGAGTATAGTAATTGTTCACTTGACAACAACTCTGCAGAAGCCAGTTTTGGAAGAGATACAGCAAAAGGCGTTGAAAGAAGCCAAAGAATATGTAGAACAAGCAATTGAGGTTATAGAGGTACCACGCTCCTCAAAAGTTAGTGAAGCAATTGTAAAACCACTGGAGCAACTGTCTAATGTGATATCTAACATACAATTTCAGTTATTAGATTCAAAACATATATCGACATTATTTTTGGAAAATTTACAGGTAATTGAGAATCTAGAAAAAGAAATGAATCTAGAAATCACTGGGGACAATAATGATGATCATGTTGAAATTGTTCATTCTTTAAGGGAACCAATTCACTTTCTCCTTGACAGCGTGAACCAGATGATGAAGCTTCAAGTCAGTGATGAAGATATACCTGCTGAGTTTCTTGTGGAGTTGAGACAACAGAACGAACTGTTCAGTAATTTGACTCAAATTTTGTCGAATATCAGATGTGTGTCGGATGAAAATGGACAGAAGATGAAAATTAATTTAAAAGATGTGTTAATATCCATACATGACAATTCAAAATCGATAGTAGATACGTCCAAAAATAATATTCTACTACAATGCTTGGGTGAACCATATAAACTTTTGGTTTCATCAATGACATCACTTATCCAACCATTATTGAACTTAGAAGAGAAGTCACACATACACAATGAAAGTATATTGGAAGTCTCAAACATAAAGTCAAATATTGCATTGCTAAAAACGATTTTAAGAACCCTCCAAAATTTAGAGATGAATTTGAAATCACTTGAAGCAGAGGAAAAGTCGCCATCAACTCTCCCTCAACATAAAATACTTTTCGAGTCATTGGAAACTATTTCAACACTGACAAATTTGCTCGAAGATGTGAAAAATTTTCCGGACGCAAATTTCCAGAAAGTATCTGAATCACTGGAAGCTTTAACTCTTCTGAATGAACCTTTGGAACATATATCCAGAGAAATTATTGAATACATGACAACGAAAAAAAATAAAGATGAAAAACCACAACGCACGGAAATAATAAACAGTACGATGAAGGAACTACAACAAAAAATTGAGGATGTTGTGAAAAAGTTGTCAGAAACAGGTGATTTTGAGGTAATTCGTGGTGTTTTGATATCACTTTCAAATGAACTGGAAAAAATGGAAAATATTTCGTCTAGCAACTGTGACACAATAACGAAACCACATCTGGAATCAACGTCAGTGGGACATGAATTGATGAAGAATTTTGCTGAACCAGTTATAGTGTTGTGTGAGGAAATGAAAGCATTGGAGTTCGAAATGAAAGACCTACATATTGAACAAAAACAGGGAATCAGCTCACTCGTGGAAATATCTAATGAGTTGAATGAAGTATCGATTGCAATTCGAAATATGGAATATGAAACGACAGAAAATATAGAAACACAACTAGAAAATTTAACAACACTCAAGGAGTCTTTACAGAAATTATCTGCAATCGTAATTGATGAACGTAAATCCCTGAAATCACCGGAAATATCTCAAATGAGCTCAACGCCAAATCGTAATGCAATATCGTCATTGAGAGTTGAGATCACTAGACTTTTGGAAAAAATACCAGAAACGAAAACATTGAAGATTTTGGAGGTTCCATTCAAAGCACTAGTTGGCAAACTGGAGACCATTGAAAGTGACATGGATGTTGTAAGTGACAAGGAAGTGCAAGTGAAAGAAGTTTTTGGTGGAAATATTGTTCAACCAGTTCATGTTTCCAGTGAGAATATCGAAGCTCTGAAAAATGAAATGGATCGTCTTGTGAGACAGCAGGATGTTTGCTCATCAGTAGAAATATCGAACCAATTGGATGAAGTAGTAGCTCCCATTCAAGATATGAAATCTACTTCCCTACAGACTACTGAAAAAATTCCAGAGACACCACTGGAGAACTTAACACCACTCAACGACACTATGGAAAAACCATCTGCAGTTGCAGATGATGAAACCAAATCTGTCAATGAACCAGAAGTGTTCCCACTGAATTTGTCTTCTGTTCAGAATGCTTCATTGTCAGTGAAAGGGGTGATCACTAGACTGATACAAACACCACCGGAAGAGAAGACATTGAAGATCCAAGAGATTCCACTTCAAACTCTATTTGGTGAATTAGAGAATGTAGAGAATGTCATAGATGGAGTTGATGGAAAGGAAGCGCAAATGAACGAAGTTCTTGATGAAAATTTTGCTGAACCAGTTCACGATTTGAGTGAGCAAATCAAGAAACTTAAGTTTGAAATGGAAGATATACCTTTCGAAAAACAACAAGGTGTTCAGGCACTCGTGGATATATCTGATCAATTGAATGAAATAGCAGCTACCATCATGAAAATTGAAACTAATCCGACCGTAGTAACTGAAGACATTTCAGAAACTCAATTGAAGAATTTAAAAACGCTCAAAGAGTCTATGGTGAAATTGTTTTTGATTGTTGTTGATGAAAGCAAATCACTCAAGAAATCAGAAGTACTTCAGATAAATTTGCCTTCAGTTCAGAAAGCCATATCGTCAGTTAAAACCGAAATCACTAGACTTGTGGAAACAATACCAGAAACAAAACCATTGAAGATCCTGAAAATTCCACTCAAAACTCTATTTGCTAAAATGGAGGGTATTGAAAGAGCCATGAATAAATTTGATGAAAAGAAAACGCAAGTGGACACGATTATTGATGAAGATATTACTGAAGAAGTTGGAGATTTGAGTGAAAAAATCGAAGCACAGAAGCTTGAAATGGAAGATAAACCTCTTGAAAAACAGCAGGGCGATTGCTCGCTTGTGAATATATCTGATCAATTAGATGAAGCAACGGCTGCCATTATTGATATGATGGCTCATTCAATAGAAACTACTGCAGACATTTCAGAAACACAACTGCAGAATTTAACAACGCTCAAGGAATCTATAGTGAAGTTATCTTCAATTATTGTTAATGAACGCAAACCTCTCAAGAAACCAGTAGTACTCCAAATGAATTTGCCTTCAGTTCAAAACGCCATATCGTCAGTTAAAACCAAAATCACTAGACTTGTAGGAACACTACCAGAAACAAAAAAAATAAAGACCCTGGAGATTCAACTAGAAACTCTATTCGGTAAATTAGAAAATATTGAGAGTGTTATCGGTGAAGTTGATGAGAACGAAACACAGGTGAACAAAGTTATTGATGGAAATGTTGCTGAACCAGTTCACAATTTGAGTGAGCAAATCAAAGAAGTCAAATGTGGAATAAAAGATGTATCTCTTGAAAAACAACACGGTGTTCAGTCACTTGTAGATATGTCTGATCAACTGAATGAAGTAGCAGCTGCTATTACAGAAGTGGAAGGTGGTTTGGGAAAAGTTACTGAAGACATTTCAGAAACTCAATTGAGGAATTTAACAAGCCTCAAAGAATCTGTAGTAAAATTATCTTCAATTGTTGTCGGTGAAAGCAAGTCCCAGGAGAAACCAGTAGTACTCCAAATGAATTCACCTTCAGTTCAAAACGCCATATCATCAGTTAAAACCAAAATTAGTAGTCTTGTAGGAACACTACCAGAAACACAAAAAATAGAGATCCTGGAGATTCAACTCAAAAGTCTATTCGGAAAATTGGAAAATATTGAGAGTGTCATTGGTGAAATTGATGAGAACGAAACGCAGGTGGATAAAGTTATTGATGGAAATTTTGCTGAACCAGTTCACGATTTGAGTGAGCAAATCAAAGAACTCAAATGTGAAATAAAAGATATATCTCTTGACAAAAAACACGGTATTCAGTCACTTGTAGATATGTCTGATCAACTTAATGAAGTAGCAGCTGCCATCACAGAAGTGGAAGGTGGTCCGAGAGAAGTTACTGAAGACATTTCAGAAAATCAGTTGAGAAATTTAACAACCCTCAAAGAATCTGTAGTAAAATTATCTTCAATTGTTGTTGATGAAAGCAAGTCCCAGAAGGAACCAGTAGTACTCCAAATTGATTTGCCTACAGTTCAAAACGCTATATCGGCAGTTAGAACCAAAATCACTAGACTTGTAGGAACACTACCAGAAACAAAAAAAATAAAGATCCTGGAGATTCAACTCAAAACTCTATTCGGTAAATTGGAAAATATTGAGAGTGTCATTGGTGAAGTTGATCAGTACGAAACGCAGGTGGACAAAGTTATTGATGGAGATTTTGCTGAACTGGTTCACGATTTCAGTGAGCAAATCAAAGAACCCAAATGTGAAATACAATATTCATCTCTTGAGAAACAACACGGTATTCAGTCACTTGTATATACGTCTGATCAACTGAATGAAATAGCAGCTGCCATCACAGAAGTAGAAGGTGGTCCGGGACAAGTTACTAAAGACATTTCAGAAACTCAATTGATAAATTTATCAACCCTCAAAGAATCTGTAGTAAAATTATCTTCAATGGTTATCGGTGAAATCAAGTCTCTGAAGAAACCAGAAGTACTCAAAATTGATTTGCCTTCAGTTCAGAAAGCCATATTATCAGTTAAAACCGAAATCATTAGACTCGTAGGAACGCTACCAGAAACAAAAAAAATGAAGATTCTGGAGATTCAACTCAAAACTCTATTTGGTAAATTGGAAAATATTAAGAGTGACAGTGGTGGAGTCGATGAGAACAAAATGCAAGTGAACAAAGTTATTGATGAAAATTTTGTTAAACCAGTTCACGATTTGATTGAGCAAATCAAAGAACTCAAATGTGAAGTGAAAGATGTACCTTTTGAAAAAAAACACGATGTCCAGTCACTTGTTGATATGTGTGATCAATTGAATGAAGTAGCAGCTGCTATTACAGAAACGGGAGGTGGTCCGGTAGAAGTTACTGAAGACATTACAGAAACTCAACTGAAAAATTTAACAACTCTCAAAGAGTCTATAGAAAAAGTATCTTCAATTATTGTACATGAGAGCAAATTCCACAAGAAACCAGAAGTATTCCAAATTGATTTGCCTTCAGTTCAGAAGGCTGTATCGTCAGTTAAAACCGAAATCACAAGACTTTTAGAAACACTACCAGAAACAAAAAAATTGAAAATCTTCGAAATTCAACTCAGAACTCAATTTGGTACATTGGAAAATATTGATAGTGTCATTGGTGTAGTTGATGAGAACGAAACGCATGTGGACGAAGTCATTGATGAACCAGTTCACGATTTGAGTGAGCAAATCAATGAACTTGAATTTGAAATGAAAGATGAACTTCTTGAAAAGCAACATAGTATTCAGTCACTTGTAGATTTGTCTGATCAACTTAATGAAGTAGCAGCTGCCAT
This sequence comes from Leptinotarsa texana, assembly GCA_015342105.1. Classification (NCBI taxonomy): domain Eukaryota; kingdom Metazoa; phylum Arthropoda; class Insecta; order Coleoptera; family Chrysomelidae; genus Leptinotarsa; species Leptinotarsa texana. Next base: position 15,882 of record WOGN01000053.1, on the reverse strand, counting down.
TACAGAGGTGGAAGGTTGTCCGGGAGAAGTTGCCGAAGACATTTCAGAAACTCAATTGAGATATTTAGCAACCCTCAAAGAATCTGTGGTGAAATTATCTTCAATTGTTGTCGATGAGAACAAGTCCCACAAGAAACCAGAAGTACTCCAAATTGATTTGCCTTCAGTTCAGAAAGCGATATCATCAGTTAAAACCGAAATAACGAGACTTGTAGGAACGCTACCAGAAACGAAAAAATTGAAGATTCTGGATATTCAACTCACAACTCTATTCGGTGAATTGGAAAATATTGAGAGTGACATTAGTGGGGTTGATACGAACAAAACGCATGTGGACAAAGTTACTGATGAAAAGTTTTCTGAACCAGTTCACAATTTGAGTGAGCAAATCAAAGAACTCCAATGTGAAATGAAAGATGTTCCTTTCGAAAAACGACACAGTGTGCAGTCACTTGTAGATATATCTGATCAACTGAATGAAGGAGCAGCTGCCATTCTACAAATGGAAGCTGGTCCGATAGAAGTTACTGCAAATATTACAAAAACTCAACTGAAAAATTCAACAAATCTCGAAGAATTTAAAGTGAAATTATCTTCGATTGTGGTCGATGAAAGCAAATTTCACAAGACACCAAGAGTACTTCAAATTGATTTGCCTTCACTTCAGAAGGCTACATCATCAGTCAAAACCGAAATCGCAAGACTTGTAGGAACACTACCTGAAACAAAAACATTGAAGCTCTTAGAGATTCCACTCAAAGCTCAAGTTGGTGAATTGGAGAATACTGAGAGTGCCACACAAGAAGACAAATTATTCGATGAATATCTTGCTGAACCTGTTCATGATTTGAGTGAGCAAATCAAAGCACTAAAGATTGAAATGAAAGATATACCTCTAGAAAAACAACAGGGGGTTTACTCACTTGTAGATATATCTGATCAGTTGAATGAAATAGCAGCTGCCATCACGGAAATAAAAGCTAATCCGACAGTAGTAACTGAAGATATTTCAGGAACTCAACTGAAAAATTTAGCAATGCTCAAGAAGTGTATGATGAAATTATCTTCAATTGTTGTTGATGAACGTAAGTCCCTCAAAAAGACAGAAGTATATCTTCTGAATCTGTCTTCAAAGCAGAAGGCGATATCTTCAATCAAAACTGAAATTACTGGTCTAGTAGAAACACTACCAGAAACAAAAATATTGAAGATTCTGGAAATTCCATTCAAAGCTCTAGTTGCTAAATTGGAGACGATGGAAAATGATATAGATGATATTAATGAGAAGGAAACCCAAGTGAATCAAATTCTTAATGAAAATCTTGCTAAACCGGTTCAGGCTCTGATTGAGAATATCAAAATACTGAAAGATGATATGAAAAACAAACCTATTGAACGACAAGCGGATATTTGCTCACTTGTGAAAATATGTGATCAACTGAATGAAGTAGAAGTTGTCCTTGAGAGTATAAAGTTAGCTCCTTCAGAAACTACTGAAAAGCTTTCGGAACCACAAATGAATAACTTGATAACAATCAAGAAATCTATAGAAAAACTATCTGATATTGCTGTTGATGTACGCCAATCCCTGCAGAAAATAGAAGTGTATCAACCGAAATTGCCTTCTGTTCAGAATGCCATATCGTCGATGAAAGAAGAAATCATCACAATGGTACAGATACTACCAGAAACTAAAATATTAAATACCCTCGAAGTTCCATTTAAAGCATTGCTTGATAGATTGCAGACTATCGAAATAGAAATGGATGATGTGAATGAAAAAAAATCTAGAGTCAATGAACTTCTCGATAAATATATTATGGAGCCAGTTCACGTCTTGTATGAGAAAATCAGAGCACTGAAGGTAGAAATGAACGATTTACCTCTTGAAAGACAACAGGGTTTCTGCTCATTCCTAAAAATATATGATCAATTGAATGAAGTAGAAGCTGCCATTTCAGATATAAAAGCTGCTCCGACAGAAACTATTGAACCAATTTCTGAAACACCTTTAAGAAATTTAACAGCATTCAAGGAATCGATAGAGAAGCTATCTGCAATTATAGTTGATGAACGTAAATTACTTAACACACCAGAAGTGTATCAACTAAACTTGCCTTCTGTTAAAAATGCCATATCATCATTAAAACAAGAAATCAACACACTGATAAGAACTCTACCAGAAACGAAGACATCAAAAATTCTAGCAGATTCATTCAAAGCACTAGCTGGTCAACTACAGACTATTGAAAGTACCATAGAAATGAAAGTGCATGTAGATAAACTTCTTGATTTGAATCTTTTGCAACCAGTTCATTTTCTGAGTGAGGAAATTAAAATGTTAAAGTTTGAAAGGGAAGATTTACATCTTGAAAGACAACAGGGTATTTATTTGCTACTAGACATATCTGATCAGTTGAATGATGTAGAAGCTGCTATTATAGATATTGAAGCGGCTCCAATAGAAACTATTGAAATGATTCCAGAAGCACATCTGGGGAATTTGATAACAGTAAAAGAATCTCTGGAGAAATTATCTGCAATCATAGTTGATGAACGCAAATCCCTCAAGAAACCAGAAAAGTCTCAACTGAAGTTGCTTTCCGTTCAGAGTGCCATATTTTCATTGAAGGAAGTTATCACTAGACTTATGAAAACACTACCAGAAACGAAAACATTGAAGGTTCTGGAGGTTCCATTCAAAGCTCTAGTTGGTAAATTGCAGACTATTGAAAATGCCATATGTCAAGTAAATGAAAAGAGAGCGCATGTAGAAAAAATTCTCAATGAAAATCTTGTAGAGCCAATTCTCGTTTTGAGAGAGGAAATCGAAGCATTGAAGATTGAGATGAAAGACTCACCTGTTGAAAAACAGAAAGGTGCTAGTTTGCTTGTAGAAATATCCGATCAATTGAATAAAGTAGCAGCTGTCATTGTAGATATGGAAGCTATTCCAACAAGTACTGAAGAAGACATTTCAGGAACACAACTGAAGAATTTAACACCGTTAAATAAGTGTATAGAAGAATTATTGGCAATTTCAGTTAATGAACGCAAATACCTCAAAAAACCAGAACTGTCTGAATTAAACTTGCCTTCTGTTGAGAAAGGCGTATTTTCAGTAAAAGAAGAGATCACTAGGCTAATTGAAACACCACCAGAAACAGAAATATTGAAAATTCTGGAGCTTCCATTCAAAGCACTACTTGGTAAACTGCAGAACATTGAAAGTGTTCTTGATGATATAAATGAGAAGAAAGATTGTGTAAATGAACCTCTCGATGAAAATATTTTGAAATCAGTTCACGTTTCGAATGGGAAAGTAGCAGAAATTGAAATAGACGATTCAACTCTTGATAGAGAACAGGGTATCTGCCCAAATCTAGAAATATCTACTCAATTGAAAGAAGTAGCTTCTGCTATCATTGAAATGGAAAATACATCGACAGAAACTACTGAAGACATTTCAGAAACCCAACTGAAAGATTTAACATCGGTTAAGGAGTCAATGGAAAAAGTATCTGCAATTGTAGTTGATGAACGCAAATCCATTGAAAAACCAGAAATATCCCAACTGAGCTTGCCTTCCATTCAGAATGCTATATTATCAGTGAAAGGAGAGGTCACTAAACTGACTCAAACACTACCAGAAGCAAAGAAATTAAAGGTCCTTGAGGTTCCATTCAAGGCAATGATTGGTAAATTGAAGGCTATTGAGAGTTCCAAGGATAAGGTTACTGGAGAAAAAGCGGGAGTGTACAGAATTTTGAAAGAAAATTTTGTTGAACCAGTTCACGATTTGACTAAAGAAATCAAAACATTAGAAGTTGAAATGAAAGATTTACCTTCTGAACGACAACAGAGTATTTGCTCACTTGTATCAATATCTGATCATTTGAATGAAGTATCAGTTGCGATTCAGGAAATGAAATCTATTCAACTAGAAAATGACATTCCAGAACCACAATTAAAAATTTTAGTGTCACTCAAAGAGTCTCTGGAAAAATTAATTATTTCAGTAGGTTCTGAACGCAAATCCCTCAAGAAACTAGAACTATCACAATTCAATTCTCCTTCAGTTCAGAAGGCCATATCGTCAGTGAATGAAGATATCACTAGACTGATACCGAAACTACCTGAAACGAAAACATTAGAGTTTCTGGAAGTTCCATTCAAAGCACTTGTTGGTAAATTGAAGAGTATTGAAATTACCATGAATGATAAAAGTGAAAAGAAAGCCCGGTTGGATAATATTATTATTGAAAATATCATTAAATCGGTTGAAATTTTGAGTGGCGAATTCAAAGCACTGAAATTTGAAATGAAAGATTTACCTCTTGAAAACCAACAGGGTGTTTGTTCATTTCTACAAATATATGATTCATTCAATGAAGTATATGCTGCCATTCTTGATATCAAAACTATTCTGACAGAGACCGTTGAAGAAATTTCAGAAACACAACTGGATAATTTAACAACTCTCAAGGAGTCTATGGAAAAATTATCTGCAATTGTGAATGATGAACGGAAAGTCCTCAAGAAACCAGAAGTTACTCAACAGAACTTGCCACCTGTTAGGAGAGCCATATCTTCAGTAAAAGAAGCCATCGATAGACTGATACAAACATTACCGGAAACTGAAAAATTAAAGGTCCTGCAATTTCCCTTCAAGGCACAAGTTGATGAACCGGAAACTTCAGGAAGCGCCAAGTACGATGCGAGTGAAAAGAAAGCGCGAATAGAAAGATTTTTTACTGAAAATCTTATTGAGCCTGTTCACGTTTTGAGTGAGGAAATCAAAGCACTGAATCTTGAAATGGAAGATTCACACATTGATGGAAAACAAGGTGTTTACATACTTCTAAAAATATCTGATCAATTGAATGAATTATCGTCCGCCTTCACAAATTGGAAATTTACTTCAACAGAAACTGCTGAAGATATTTCAGAAACACAATTGGACAATTTAATGACACTCAAAGAGTCTTTGGGAAAAATTACTGCAATTATAGTTGATGAACAAAAATCGCTCAAGAAACCGGAAATGTTGAAACTGAAGTTGCCTTCTGTTCAGAATGCCTTATCTTCAGTAAAACATGAGATGACTGCACTCATAGAAACACTATCAGAAACGAAAACATTGAAGCTAATAGAGACACCACTCAAAGGTTTACTTGACAAATTGGAGTATGTTGAGCACTCTATGAATGAATTCATTGTAGGTGAAATGAAATTGGATAATATTTCCAGTGAAAACATTACTAATTCAGATTCTTTTTTGAATGAGGAGACTGATTCTCTGGTTCTATCTTCCAATTCACAACAAAATGCTGCTAATACAAGAGAGTTAGCATCTAGAAGAGACGAAGCAATATTGGAGGAAATCTTTCCACCTTTTGAGAACCTCAAGAAACAAATTGAGTGTTTGAATATCAATGAAAATCTTCTTCCACCTCATTTTCATAGTGTACTGAATTCCATGATTACATCATTATCAACATTGTCATCCTCCATAAAAAATCTCCAAGGATCTACTAATGAGAATCTAACTGACTTATCGATTGAACAGTTTCATGAAATGGAGTCTTTGAAACATTCTGTATCTCAACTTCATGAAGTAATTTCTTCAATTGGTCATATGACGAAAAACCGAAGTGATATTGAACAACATTTACCACAATTATCAGATGCACTTATATCTCTGAAGGAAAGTGTATCTGTCACTGTACAAATCCTAGCAGAATCGGAAAGTCTAGCGATACTCCATTCTCCATTTTGTCATCTTCTGAAAATATTGGAAATTGTAGAACAAAAAGAAATAGAAGGCAAAGAGAGTGAGTTTGTGCACGATAGCTCCATTAACTTTTCTGAAAGTGGTCCTGTGGATATTCATAACATTTTAGAATGCTTAAACAAATCTATCCAAGCCTTTTATTCACTGAAATCTAAAGTACAACAAGTATCCTTTTCGTTGGAACCCTGTATACTTCCTATTATAGATTTGACTAATCCCCTTGAATCACTTTCTATTTGTATGCAACAAAACCTGGAGGTGGAAAAATCAGTTCCAATTTCGCCTGCTGAAAATGTTATTACTTTGAAAAGCCCACTGGAGAAACTATTGCAGATTGCAAATGACATCGAAGAAACATTAGAAACACATGAAATACCGGAGAAACTCTTATCACAGATCAAATTGACTTCGCTGACAGTGAAACAAGAAATAATAACATATATTTCTGAAGTATTACCAAAAGCGAAGTGTATTCAAGTACTTCAAAAACCTCTTGAAATTCTGATCAATAAATTAGAAACTATCGATTCTACTATTGATTCCACTACCAAGCATGAACCCAGACGTATCAAATTATTGATTGAAGAAGTTGGAAAACCTGTTAATCAGTTACTGAAAGAAGTTCAGCAGCTGAAAACGAAAGCACGAAAACTCACCACACCATCACATCAAGACATAATGTGTATAGCTGATATCAGTGACTCTCTAGTAACATTATCAATGTCGATACAAAATATAGAAAATATATCTGAGAGCAGTGTTCAAGATATTTCCCCAGAACAATTCGAAACTCTAGTTGCTCTGAGAAAACCTCTGGAACAATTTACTGCAAATATCAGCCATATCAGAAGAGTAATGAACAAATCTGAGTTGATTGAAAAACGATGCTCTGAAATGCGATCTACAATTCCAGTAGTTGAAGAGGCAATGATTCATATCAAGGTGTTACTACCGAATATCAAAAGTTTGGAATATATTCAGGTACCCCTTGATTCTTTCCTCAGTAAATTAAAGAATATCACCAGAAATCAAGATAAGAAAGGAAAAGAGTTGATCAAAAATATAGCAACTATAACTTCTAATCTCATTGATGAAATAAAATTACTGAAAACAGAACCAATGAAAAACTCCCCACTTATTTCAATCGTCAACGCTGAAAAAGCATTCTCTACATTATTGATTGCTCTGCAGAAATCACATAAAATTCTTGATGATTCTGTTGAAGATATATCATACACTCAATTCCAAAACTTAACTACATTGATAACTCCTTTGGAGAAATTAGTGACTATCGTAAGTGGTAACAGAAATACGTTGAGTAAGCCTACAAAATTGAAAGATCTCATCTTCGAATTAAAGAACGCAATATCCGCCCTAAAAGAAAGTACCAATGTCACTATTGATGCTTTGACAAATTCCACAATATCGAAGGTGATCAGGGTTCCTCTTAAAGACATAAAAAGTAAACTTGAGAATGTGGAGGTTGATTTAACATCAGTGATAGAAATTAAAGATTTTCTAGAAGAAATGGATAGGATACTGCAAAGGATGAAAGAACTCTTTCGAGTTTTGCGAACAGGAGCACATAAACATTCACTGTTCCCAGAAGAAGGACTACTATCTATTTCTGAGGTAGAAGAAGCGTTATCAACCCTTTCCTATTCGCTCCAAAGCATGAACCAATATTCACTAGAAAATGTAGAGGACATAGCTATGGCACAATTGAAAAATCTGGAAGAGTTATCATTGTATATGGAAAAGTTAACGTCGATAATCGCCAAAACTAATGATAAACTAGAAACACCTGAAGAATTCAATTTACTTTTGCCAGAAATTATAGAATCCCTGTCAATCCTAAAAAACTATATCACAGATAACGTAATAAAAACATCGTGTGGAACAAAGAGTCTTGGAGTATTAGGCATCTCATTCACCACTTTGTGTCAAAAACTAGATTCATTCGAAGAAATGATGAATAAAGTTCTAAAATCGCGATCCCGGGATGATGTTGAAGTGATGAAAAATATTTTAGATCTGATAGATCAATTGTCAAAAGAAGCGGATCGTTTAGAGTTCCAAAAACTGGACACGTTACCAGCCGATATACAAGCAATAATAGAAATTTCTAAATCTTTGACAGTATTCGCAAGAGCAGATTTTGATTCCAATATTGACGTTTCTAGTGATTTCACTCCTGAACAGCTTCGTACGCTTTTAGATTTGAAAGACACAATATCACAGCTGTTCTATTCTATAGTAACTCATGAAAAAACTGGAATGAAAGTTAGCGAATCAAAAATGTTGTTATTAACTTTGCCAAATGTTTTGATAGCATTGAAACATAATTCTCAACGAATCATTCAAATGATTCCAGAAAAAAAGTCTCTGGAAATTCTTAGATTTCCACTGGAGAACTGTATTTCTTCAATTGACAGAAAAGAAGGAACTATAAAAATGAATGAAAAGTTGATAGCCAGTGTAACCAAACTAGAGAAATCACTGGAGACTATAATTGCAAATTTGAAATCTCTTGAAGAATCTGACAAAAAAGTTGCTTCTTCTATGAAACCAATTTATCTCGATTTGATCAAAATGAAAAAACCGTTATCATCAATACTCGAGGAAAATTTGAACGACAAAACTGGAATTATTGACATACATTTAAATGATAGTTTCGAATCACTTGTGATGGCAATGAACGATTTGAATATCATTATTGAAAAGTTCGAGAGGTATTCAAGTGATTTCAAACCAGCGGATATCAACAAAAGAATTATGTCGAACATCAAAATAATGGAGGATGCATTCAGCCAATTTAACAAAACACCTCTATCACTGACACTTTCATCTTCTCTGAAGGAAATATTAGTAACAATGCATAGTTTATCCTCAGATTTGATTACGTTAGGAGACTACACCTCTCACATTAATAAAATAAAAGTTCCTTTCTGTTTACTTTTTGAATATTCAAGAACCGCTTTGAACCAACCGATATTGACGAACACAGACTTTAAAGAGTTCTGCTCTATTTATGAACCTGTAAATGAAATTATCATCATCTTGAACAGCGGAGAAATTCACTTCGATACTGTAATTTCACTAGAGAGAACTATAGAACCAATTTCCGGCATTCTGAATATTTTCAAATCACCTAACATTGCCAATATAACCGAGCCTGAGATAACGGATAAACTATTTCTGGAGAATGAACTATCAGAATTAAAAGAAACATTACAGGTTTTGAAGGATCAAAACTGCAACTCGGATGATGATATTTATTTGCAAAAGCACTTGGAAATTTTTTTCAAGAAAACTCGCAAGTATTTGACTCAGCTCCAGATGAAGCCGAAAGAAAGGGGAGATTTAGAAATACTCAAACAACTGGGGTCGCCTGTTAAACAATTATTTGAAGAACTGAAAGGAATGAATAGTCAAAAAGTGAATGCTGCTAATATTCAAGAACTACTTTCTTTGAAACCTGCCATCTCAAAATTAGAGGAAGGCTTGACTGCAATCCAGAAATCAAATATTTCTGAAACACCAATAATCGAGAGCAACCTGTTGAAAGAACTTGAAAAATCGGTACCATATTTTGAAGAAATGCTGATTGAGTTTGTAAAAATTAATTCCCTACTAGGAAAGTCTCAAATTTCCATTGAACACTACAGCATGTTACAAAAACAATTATCAAAATCCAAAAAGCAGATCGACAGGATTCTTGAATATCCCACAAACAATGAATCGGTTAGAAAAAATATACTGGTGCCATTCAAAAATATGTCTAAAAGAATTGAACAAATAGAAAGTAAATTAGTTTCTGAAATTAAGTCGCAAGCATTTGAAAAAAATACGGAACTTTTGAAACCCCTTAATAATGCAAGAAGAGAAATTGAAAAGTTGAAGTCAGATGTATCAATATTGAATAAAAAACCCCATAAAGTCGTATATTCCTTTATTGAAATTACTGAACCTCTTAACAAAATCATTGATCATCTACAAAGTGGAGAAGTGAAATCTTCGGAAAATCTGACCAAAGATTTGGAAAAAATCTCTACGGCTCTCCAAGAACCTATGGATATATTATCAAGAGCTGCAAAAACAACGAATTCAGTACTTACTGATCCAGATATTTTTCATGTAGAACTTCCCACCACATGCCTTAATTTGAAGAAAGTACTACGGTCTGTTGATTCTCTCACATCCAATCCACATGTCAGACATTTGAATATTGTCCAAGAAGTGGGAAAACTTTCAGTATCACTTCAACAAGTGATACAAGAATGTGACGAAGAGAGACTTGATAATAAGTCTGTGAAAAACATCGAGAAAGCTGTTTCCAATTTACTTAAAGAGATCAATGAGTTAAATAATAATAAAAATATATTGGAGAATTCAGGAGGGGATTTTATATTGAATTTTACTATTTTATATGACCCACTGATTCAATTACAAACTAACCTAAAACTCACTAGAGAGATTGGATTCGATGCAAAAGACTTCTCATTCGATTATTCCAATATTTTGAACAATATCGGGGACAAATTGTCTGCACTCAGTCTCTTCTTAAGAGATATTAATGAAAATCCTGCGGGTTTGAAGATCATTGAACGTTATGAAACAGAGATATATTCCAGTGTGAATGATTTGAAGTGTTCATTGAGTAAGATTTCCAATTCAGTTGTTCTTAACGAAAAAATGGAGGTGCTTTCCCAATCTCTTGGTTTATTCGCATTTGAAGTTCAACGACTGATGGATAAACTGGTAGCAGAAATGATAGAAAAACAAAATGATATGGTATTCGTGAAAGATTTTAAGAAATCATGCGAAATGTTGAAAAAATGTTTATTAGGAGACGTCAAATCAATCAAAGGTTTCCGTAAGAATCTTGGTCTATTGGAAACAACGTTGGTAGACATCGAAAAATATATAAGAACAGAAAAAAATTTCAATATGAACGAAAACATAATTGAAAGTGAGACAATTATTAACAGTTTCGTCAAGTGCCAAGAAGCTTATGTAGAACTGAATGAAGAACCTCACAAGAATTCAACAACCAAATTTAGATTTTGTTTGAAAGATCTGAATAAAAATGTTACCAATCTAACGGAATTATTGAACGAATCAAAATTATATAAACCCATGATTAAACCGTTGAAACTATGCAATGAAAGTGTTATTGAATTGATAACAGATCTGGAAAAACAGTCGGCTTCAGATGAAGATGAAGAAAAGCGAAAAAAAGAGCATGAGCTGATAGGAAACGGCCACAAACAAGATCAGCTTGGAACTGAAGGCCCTAGTAGTGAACATACAAATAATATCAAGGAGAGTAACGAGGTAGCGGAAAATAATATTACAGAACTCTCAGAAAAGTGTGGTACGAAGAGAAATGAAGATGAAATAAAAAATGTAAAATCGCAAGAAGAAGAGAAGCTAGCAAAACTGAATGAGGATGGCAAAAGTTTAATCGGCGCTGAAAACAATGATGAACTCAAAGAATCAATGAAGGAAAACAAAGTTATGAAGATACCTAAAAAGAGTTCTCCTAAGAAAAAAACTGCGGAAAAATCTAAACCTTCCGTTTTGAAGATAGAAGATACTGAGAAACACTCTAAGGAGCAATTAAAGTCAGATCAAGAAAATAAAAAAATTAATATAGTTAACAAAACTACTGACGTTCCTGAAACAAATCATTTATCTATTGAAGATCAAAAGGACATTCACAATGTCCAAGAAATTTCAGTTTATGGTGAAAAGAAACTCAGTGAAACCGATGGAATTACAGAAGATCCAAACAAATTCAGAGACAAGTCAAACCAAATACATCCATATAAGAAAAAAGAAGAATCGAAAAGTATACAAATAGATGAAAAAATAATTACCGGAATGGATAAAAAGCCTGGAACGAGTAAAAGTTCAGAATACAGTGTCAGAGAAAGAGAGGCAAACGATCATGAAGAACATTCTTCTGGTAACACCATCCACTATGTGGTTGATGTAAAAACTGAAGAAGAAAGAGCAGGAAGACCTAGAACAAGAGATACTACAAAGCCAGTAAACAATTTGGATATGGACTCTTATAAACCTACTTCCTATAGAGGAGCCAGACATATATCATCACAACCTATATTTTCAAGTAATTTGATAGATCGTCTCACTACTATCGATTCTACAATCAAGTTGACGTGTAGTTTGGTGAACGGTGATTCTGCCGAAATCAAATGGCTGAAGGATGGACAGCCTTTATGTGATAATAACAACTACTTCACTAAATTTGCGAATAACGTGGCAAGCTTAGAAATACTGAAAGTATCAATGACTGATAGCGGACAATATACCTGTGTAGCTAAGAATGAACAAGGTTCAAGTCAAACAACTGCTTATTTGAAGATAGCACAGGAGTTTGACAGTCCTAGTGGATCGCCAATTTTCACGAGAAGTATAACAGATCACTATAAAATTTCAAATGATGAACTGACTCTTGAATGTAAGCTTAAAAGTGCAAGTAAACCCAGTGTACGCTGGTTCAGAGATGGAACAGAAATAGGTGTAGGCTTAAAACATTGCCAAACATATTCACCTGATGGAGTATGCAAACTAACTATTAAAAATCCAAAAAAAGAAGATAGTGGGCGTTATATTTGTAGAGTCGAAACGGACTTGTGGAATGACCAGATATCTCACGATGTCCAGTTCCATAATAAAAAAGAATACATTCATCAGAAAACAAAGCAAAGAGAATCCCGTGATAACAGTACGACAAGATCGGTTCGACCGTATTTTTCAGGAGTTCTAACTGATTCTTTCGTTCCTTGTGGAGGAGTTATAGGCCTCCAAGTCGAAGTGAAGGGAATGCCGACTGAGGTCACTTGGTTCAAGGAGGGTACAAAGTTATCCGATGCTTCCTTCAAGCACAGAACCTTCACTGAAAGAGGCATCCATACGTTGATGATCACCGATGTAAACCAATATGAAGCTGGAAAATACACCTGTAGAGCATCTTATTCACAGGGACGAATCGAAACTTCGGCGTATGTTCAAGTTATTCAGTCTGCAGCCATCCAACATGGGAAGACAGCGATGTTTCTATCCAGACCTGATAAAATTCTGAACCTTGCTGAAGGAGATGATGTTGTTGTTTCCTTCAGAGTGACTGGAGAACCAAGGCCCACAGGTGAGTGTTGAATTCATTTTTCACTCATTTACTTATTTATTGTCCCTTCAAGTTATTACAGTCAGTTCGATGAAATCAATAACACCATTAAAAAACTCTCAATACATAGTGGGTTAAATTTTATGAATCATTCCAATGTATCTGAGAAATTCTATTATTCTGCAACTCACTTGATAATTCAGTCAAGGCGAGCGCCGTGTCATACATTTGGCGTTGGTTATTGTAGCTTGGACATGCATCGTAAAATGATTGGTCAGTTCCTTTGAGTAGGTGATTGTGAGTGATGCGGGTGTGTTCAAAGCGTAACCTACTAATGAAAGTTTGCTGTTTTCTTGATAAAATGAGTTTTTTCAATGTAAAACTTATACAATGAACCCGTTTATTGTATAAGTTTGAAAATGTCCAGATAGGACGAAACTGCAGTAACGTTAGTTACAAATAAAAGTGGTATAAAACATAGAAATTTTCATTTCTCTCTTCATTATGATCTCCTATCACGTAGTAACGGCTACATCCATCAATTAATGGATCTCTTGATTTCTGCAAGTTTGCCTCTACTCATATTGTCATGCATCGATGACAACTTTTGTTGTGGGGTTGATTTCTTTATACCTTGGCAGTTGATCAACGTTTTCATTTCATTGGATTCCTGAACCCAAAAAAATTTAATCATTTTCTGCTGCTGCAGTAGGTTCATTTCTATTTTGACAAAGAATTTAATTGGATGGGATGGATACAGTTGGGATATTGCAGATAAGGAACTGAAGGAATCGGTTATAATAACTTTTTTCATTATTATGTATTCAGGGTTTTACATTGTAATCTATTTTTTCGTTATATGGTACCATGATAATGATATTTATAATAAATTGAATTGAATAAAATTTTGTAATTTTTGAATGCATATAGAAATTTGATAGAAATATACACTAACAAATCTTTATTATTTTTTTCCAAATTTCATTTTAATTTTCTAGTCATCTGGATGAAAGGACTGAAGGATATTACCAATAGTATGCGATCAATGAAGGAGAAATCGAACGATTACATAAGATTCACCTTGAAAAGGGCAACAGCTGAAGATGCCGGAACGTATTGCATCCTTGCGAAAAATAGACATGGCTGTGACAGAGCGTTTTTCACAGTACGTTTGAGGAATAGGGCAAGATCGGTTACTCCGACAAGACCTGAACACGAGATATATCATGAGAGATATTGCAGAGAAGGTAAAGTTCATTATTCTTTCATTTTCAGTTGCGGTTCCGAATAATGTGTTGTTACATTGAAACAATCATTATAACAATATGAAAAAAATAAATTAGTGTATCGTTATAAAACATGTGAATTAATATTCGTTTCGAAGTATTTGTTTGGCATGAACCTTAGATTTGCATTATTGAATTGATTACTGTTTGAATCTGTTTAAAATCTGTTAAAAATCTGTTTTGCCGTTAATCAGCTGCCGCCCCCATACGAACGACAACTCTCAGAAGTTGAGAAACTTCTGAGAGTTGGACTCATGAGGTCTTACCTTTTAACGTGTGATTCCTAACACGCCCAGAGATACATTCATGAATGTATTTGAGGTACGTTTATTTCAATAACCATAGAAGGTATGTAGAGATGAAATTCTAGACTGAAAGACCGTGGTGGAATAGAACTTGTAACACCTGCTTAATGGATTTTGTGCTCTCCGGTCGTGAAAACCTACGTTTACAAAAGGTATTCAAATCTGCCTCGGTTGTCAATAATGCGGTGTCTGCTCGAAAAATAAGGTGAATTTCCATTCTTCTCTTGTGCCAGTGTTTTTTCCAATCGAAGCGATTCGAATATGCACTTTTTCCTTGTAATTGAACTTCGGTTCTGGTGACAGAAGGAAGTCGCAGAGTGTCAAATCTGGTGAAACATGATTACGATGTTGTTTTTGGCCAATAAATCATGAACGAGCAATGAAGAGTGAGCAAGTACGTTATTATAACGCGAAAGCCATGAATTGTTTCTACAATACCGGATGTTTTTTCCGTATTGCTTCTCGCAAGCGGCGCGTAACTTCAAAATGATAACTCCTTACTGACCGTACGACCATGTGGCAAGAACTCCTGGTAGACTATGCTCTAATGCACTAGTAATCGAAGAAAACAGTAATCAAAACCTTGATATTTGATCGAACTTGTCGTGCTTGGGGGCTATTGGTTCTTCTGGGCTCCATTTGGACGATTGGACTTCGGTTTCGTTGTTATAACGATATACTCATGATTCCTGAACTTCGCTGCCACACGCTTCATCCCCAAAATTTCCGAAAAAATGTTCATGACATGAGCCAACCGATATGTGGTTCGACGATTTTCCATAACAATTTTTTACTCTTACAGCATTTTCATCGGTTGGTGATGTACTGGGGTGTCCAGGACGGGCATCGTCATTTACACCTTCTCAACCTTCTGTGAAAAGCTTGTACTATCTGTCAGTAAACATTTTTCTGATTCAGACTAAAATCACCGTTTGATACTGTCAATATTTCGAAAGTTTTTGAGCCCTCCATTCCATTTTTCACACGAAGATTTATGCATATTCTTTGATCCATTTTTTCTATAGCAGAAAATCGCCGAACACCCAAAACACTTCTGAGAGAAGAGAAAAAAATAATACATCATATAGTTGCTAATAACTCTTAATATTCTCAACATCATTTTGGTAAATTCAACAATTTCATTGCACTACCATACATCGAATTTTGAATTTAACAAATTAGCACTGAGCAGCAGGAATCTGTGATTTTATTTCTTTTTTAAATTGATGAATATTATGATTTGAAAGGAGTAAAATTTCATTCAGATAAGAAGGGGCTATATAAGAAAAATATCCTTGAAATTTGGAAGTACAGTGCCTAGGTATGTTGAATGAGTCAATTCTC
>WOGN01000052.1:0-36115 GCA_015342105.1 Leptinotarsa texana | reverse complement strand
TGCAATTGGTAATAAAAATGCGTTGGAAAGATAAGTTAGGCATAAAGCACTAACTTTGTTGAGGTTTGGCTAAATTTGAGAAATCGGCAAATGTCAAATTTTCAAAAAACTGTAAAAAAACTAAATTTGTACTATAGACCTAAAAATTGGTATATGGGTAGAAAATGAAAAATAATCATTTTTCTCTTTACCGATTTTCGAAATTTCGATCAATAACTGCTTTTCTGAAAATTTTTTTGAAAAAATGTCAAATTTGACAGGAAAGAAAAATCACTTGATCGGTCATATGCATGTCATTTGTCATCATTTTTAAAGCACAACCTACAATGAAATAGTCTCAATTTTCCATCTACTTTCCAGGCCATCAATGTATTATTCTTTGGGGTCTCTAATCTAGCGTATGGTTCTTTTCTGGATAGAGTTCAGCATCCTCAAGGTATGTTAAGGGGCGGAACTCAGTATGTGAGTAATGTTGCAAGGTAGTTCTAATTTGGGCTTTATATAGTATCAGAAGTTGCTGAGACACATACAACTTTCCACTTCGAAGTTATGCTCCACATTTCTATTACGTCTTTGATTTCCCAGTAACGATATTCATAACACAAGCACTATAGCAAACCCCTGAAATCCCTCTAAGAGCGGTGCCTATGCGAAAGTAGCGATTTACGTTCTCATGAAGTTAATTCCGCCTAAACGCAGTTCTTCAAATGAATGGTACTGGTAATATCAAACGTTTCTTCTGCTACTGGCAGATTTCATTAGTAGTATGTGTATTGACTGCGAAAACGAAACTTATATCTCGAAGTCAACGCACATTCCACTGATGATGTCTGACGCAGTATCGAACGAAACGTTTGATACTACATGTTCCATTCGACCACGGCCTATCATGACCTATACTGCGTTACTTCTTTTCGAAATCAAGAAAACCATCGTCAATATGCACACTTGTGTTTAATAAATGAAATTTTTATAGATTTAATGAATAGATCCAATGAGTTCTATAATTCGAAAATTATTTTTGCCTCTTGGAAGTGGATTTCGAGTGGCATGACTTCGATTCAGCAACGATCTCCATTTCAGTTCTGAAGTACTTTCTAATAAACACATAGTTATTTTTATATCCAATAATGATAACAATCATTGAATTTATTATTATTAACTTCATGTAACTACTGTAAAAACGTCGATGATATTACGCATGTAGTGGGTAGATGATTGTGCTGCTGTAAATAAATACATAATTATGTTATAAATTGATGGTATATAATCAAATTACTCACAGGAATACAAAACATCTGAAAAATATTATCTAGCCACCATTAACTGACAAATCAACTGTATTCGTTCAGGAAACAACAACAAAATTGTGGGCAGTTACATACGTTAGTTAGAATCTACATGTATACATTTTATGGATACATATCAGTAACCTTCGATCCCTTCTGGGGTCTGCCTCTCTCGATGCCATAAAAAAGTAAAAAAAAACTGAGACTTTTACATTACCTGAATTCCTTTACAAAACAACCTATAAATGGAAACGAAATTGTCTTCGTTGGTCGAAAGACGAAGACAATAGTAAATGGAGAAAATCTCGATCAATCTTTTCTCCAGCAGAAAGTTTTAGTGGTAAATGGATATGTTGATATCTCCCCTTACTAGGACGCCAAGACAGGTTCCAAAGCAAACTTTGAAATTGACTGCCAAAAAGATTCATCCTACCTTTCTCTAAAGCTTTCACGGGTAGGCTAGTATTTAAAATCAGAGCCCGAAAAACAACGCATTTGTAATCCGACACGACACAGCGCTGTTCAAACCCGTCGTAGGTCTCATCAGTGTTGCTAGGCTGAATTACGAATACACTGCTGGACTCAAATGTTCTTACAGTTCCCATCTACGTTGGTTTTTAAGGCTCTGGTTTCAACTAGTTGTCTAGTAGGCAGTAGATCTCGAAGCTTGGCTTTGTAACTACCTCGTTTATCTTTGATATTCGTAGGTTGGGTCGTTTCTCGAACCCATTGGGGGGTATTAGCGCATCTACTTACTCAAGCTTGCCCTTCAAGGGCAGTTGAATTAGTAAGGCATTTATTGTTCAGCGTAGCATCCCAGAGACCGTATTTTCCAATCAGGTGAACTTTCATATCGAGAGAGTTCATCTGATTTGAAGATAATAAAACTTATAACACCCATCATGCTGTGAATATTTTTACAGCAGTATATGGTACATTTACACTCTCCTAGCAAGTGGTTACGAGTAATTCTTTTATGAAGGGCAGAGCACTAAATCGCATTTTTGAGTATATCAGAAATGGCCTCAAAAATATAGAGACAATTGACTATTAGTGGCTTAAGATGTGTGTTTTAATTTATCCTTTCAATTCTTATTACTATACTTGTGATGCACTGATTGGAACCTTTGGTGTAGCAATGAATATTACTGGACTTTTATCTCAACATCAAACCGTTATTTTAAAACCTCGACACGTGTTTCGATCATCAAGTTATCATCTTCATGAGGAAGATCAAACTTAAACCTATATTCTCTCTTACGCATCTGTATATCTCAGTTTTTCATGATCGTCTAAAGAAATCTATAACCTATTATTCCAAGGTACACAGTAGGTACCAATGCTCAGTAGTTTAACTGCAACTAGTTACAGGGACTTGCATCATTTTACCCCTTGCTTGAGAAATCATCTATTAAAGTCCAGCACTTTTCTATATAAAAAATTCACATCATGTACCAATTAATTTTTCTCAAATTTCCTATAAATTAAGCTGATTGAAAAGAACTGGCCGATACTTGATACGATACAGTTCTTTTCAATCGGCCAGTGTGACCAACACAACCATTTGACAATATATTCAGGCAATCTGAAATTAATGAAAATGAAAACAAATATTGGGCAAAATTCGATTCATTATTAAGGTATCAAATTTTACAATGAGCTACCGAATGCTTTAAAAAAATTTAATAAACAAAAATTACGGATTAATTTGAGAAAATATGTATTGTTTGTATAGAAATATGTTTGTGATTGTATATGTATGTATATTTATATATTTTTCTTCAAGTTTCAGTTCTGATTTATCTTTTTTGTGTGCTCTGTTCGTACTCAGTTATGTTATAGTTAGTTTTTTTGAAATATTGTTTTTCCCTGCTATAAACATTGTATGTTTTTTGTATGACTTATTTTATTGTATGATTTTCACTATAAAGGGTTTTACAAAATCCGCGACACGTGTTTCGCTATATAATAGCTTTCTCAAGCGTAAAATAATCGCGGTTTTTATAAAACCTTTTATAGTGAAAATCATAGAATAAATCATATTAATGAAATTTAGCTAGTTCAAAATGATACATGATATTATCAATACTCTTCGATATTATTTTTTCTGATTGAAAATTGATTTTGAAAAGTAATAAATTACGAAAGAATACAGTTTCCAAGTTATTAACAAAATTACTCAGTACATTTAATTCTGACAATTTGTTGTTTTAGCTTTCAATCATATTTCGATTTCAATTTCTGAAGTGTATTTTTCAGCAGATTAATTGATTGATAAAGTTTATTATTCTCTTAAACACTTTCTGCATACCGATTCATAAATGAATCATGCAACGAGACTATACAGAGATTATCAATAATTATTTTTTCTTTTGTTTCAGATGGTTTCATGGGCACTTGTCCGGCAAAGAAGCGGAAAAGCTCATGTTAGACGGTGGTAAAAACGGCAGCTTTTTAGTCAGGGAAAGCCAAAGAAATCCTGGTGATTTCGTTTTGTCAGTTCGTACGGACGACAAAGTTACCCACGTTATGATCAGGTGTACTTCTGTAAGTAAAGCATTCTGAAATTTTTCAATGATTTTTCCAAAATATCGGATTTCAATTTTCTACACTTCCTTGTTTTTTTTTCGTTGTATTCTACACATGCGCAAACGAGTCATTGTTTCTGTTTTTTCTTTTACGGAGAAGTTGCCTTTTCAAATGCAGATATGGAATTGATGTTTTTGACAGTAAATGATTAGTTTGTTGTTTAAAGAAAAACCCGACTGCCAGATGGCAGGCTGGATTTTAATTAACCGAGAATGCAAATATGGTATTAAACAATAAACACATTCAAGTGGAACATAAAGAGTCAAGAAGTTGGGTAAAATGTTTCTACATGAGTATCAATATGAATTGCTCCTGGAAAATTCCCGTATTATCATATGTGTTCTTTCACTTCCATTGAAAGCCACGAAATATTTGATTTTTCTATAAGTAGTATGAATCAATATATTTACAATTATTCATTCAACAGGACAACAAATACGATGTAGGTGGTGGGGATCAATTCAGCAGTCTCGCAGATTTGATTGAACACTACAAAAGAAACCCGATGGTGGAAACATCAGGTACTGTAGTACATTTGAAACAACCTTTCAATGCTACTAAAATCAACGCTTCCGGAATACATTCGAGGGTAAAACAATTGCAGGTAAATATATACATCTTACTAAATCAAACATAAATTAATGGTTTCAAAACATTCGTTTTCAAAATTACAGTTGGAAAATGAGTACTCATAGTTTTTGAAATCAAAAAAATATTTTGATCAATGATAATTTCTGTGATGAAAATGTTAATATTTATTTTTTCAGAGCGAAAATGAGCCCAGTAGGTTTGGTAAAACAGGATTTTGGGACGAATTTGAGTCGTTACAGCAACAGGAATTCAAGAATTTATATCAAAGAAAGGAGGGTGTCAAACCTGAAAATAGAAATAAGAATAGATACAAAAATATACTACCTTGTAAGTTTTCCATTTTCAAGTATAACAGTCTCTCATCTTTATTATTTCTTCTTCAGAGTTGAAAACTTTTATTTATATTAAGGATGATTTTGCATTACATTCCAATTTTTCAATTATATCATACGCCCAATATTTTTAGTCCCGGACTATAATTCTTTCAAATTATCTTTGTATTTTTCAAATAAGTTCGTTTCGTAAGACAAATTGTCTTAATTAGTCAAGTGAAAATATCAAGAGGTAAAAACATGAAACATTTTGAAGGTTTTATTCCCACTGAAAATGAGAAATTCTTTTCAAATATACAAAAAGTATTGAAAATTCAAAATATATTGAAATATTATATACATATTTCATAATGAAGTGATACAGAAATGATACCAAAAAGTGAAATATTTCAGTTTCTTAATGGATGGAATGGTATTCCTAATATGATATACTGTCCATTAGCAAATCTCCTGTATATTATTCATGATCTTGAACTAGTATTCTCTTCCTATTCTTCGAAATGTTTTGATATGAATTTTTCCTGGTTGGTTCATGAGATAGAGCAGTGTTTCATGGTGTTATTTTTGATAGAATCTGAATCTGAAAAATATTATAGCTTTTGACAATATGTGTGTTCCCCAAAATGTGATTATCGAAATTCCATTGTGTCATTGATAGGAATATCAAATGAGCTAATTTTTTTCTACTCCCTCCATCATTACTTGTTTGATAGCAGATAGGTATTGGCTCATTTGGAATACACATATATTCTAAATTAATGGCGGCCACTTCCAGACGAAATTTTAAAAATTGGCGAGGTATGCAACATTCACTCTGATAAATAAATATGATTTAATTAATACATTAAATTGTCCAAGAGCCAAAATCAGTGGATTCTCTCTCCAAATTCTCTGTAAAATCGAAATAAAAGTCATATCTTCTGTAAATTTATTGTTTAACAGTTTATGGGTTGATAATATACGTGAATCAACAAAGATTAATTATAAGCTCAGTATCTTGTAAAAGAGAGTTAGCAAAAACTTTGGAAATTTACTTCGTGTTGGAAAGTACCCTGAATATCAAGAGAAATGTAAGCATCTGCAAATATTCAAAATCACGTATCTCTCTAAAACGCAAATCTAATGGTTATAAACCAAAAAAATCGTCAACGCTTACCACTGAACAAATATATTAATTCATTAAAAAACTCCAGATGACAAATATTTGTTTTCGAAGGTTACACAACTCGGCTCTTTCCTTCTATTTATTTCATATGAACTTTTTGCAACAACATACCTAAAGGTTAAAACTGAATTATTCAACGTCACCAGCCAACAGCCAATCATATTTCATATGCCAGACGCCTCTAAAGCAAAGCCTACTTCCGTTTATTCTATGAACTATAACAGCCGAGCAAAAGGATTTGAAAATATTTTAAAGACCAAAAATACCTGTTCGCACTTGTATTTGACATGAATATATTACTTAAAACTCTTCAAATTTATTCATTCACTCAGAAACTGAATATCAGTTATTTTCACTACTCATATCACAATCAGACATCACAATGGTAATCGCCCGAGTAGGTCAGCGGTAACTTGTGTATATATAGCATATATAACCCGAGTTCAAATCCCACCCCATGGAAGTTTCTTTGTAAATATAAATGTAAATGAGATTAGTATTATTTCTCGGAGGGTAGTGGTAATTTTTTTATTTTGAAGGTCCAGAAACATATACTGGACACTGCTTCAAAAGATCATCTGCAACCACTCTAGTTGATGGAGGGGGTGACTTAATGCTATTAAAGCGCCATAGTAGCTGGAACAGTCAGTCCATGGCCAAAAGTTATGTAGATAATTCTATGGCATCCATGCGAAACACATCAAATGTACTTATAAATAGAACTGAAAACATTTGTATTCTCACTGTTTCAAATTCTCAACAGAACGGAATAAAACCGTCTTTCTCCCACATCGACGGCGGAATAACATTAAGTAATTGTAATAATGTACATAATAAATGTACATAATTATAACGTACCTAAATAAACCCTATAAAAATAATTTGTAGGAAATACTGTCATTATTTTTTTAAAGCATTCAATTGAGTTTTGACTGACTGACTGAATGAGATCATTATCCAAAGCCATAATCTCAAACAAATATATTTTATCATTCCTCTCTATGGTTAGTCGTAGAAGAAGTATAGTACGAACT
The DNA here is from genome assembly GCA_015342105.1 of Leptinotarsa texana. NCBI lineage: Eukaryota > Metazoa > Arthropoda > Insecta > Coleoptera > Chrysomelidae > Leptinotarsa > Leptinotarsa texana. The sequence goes on along the minus strand of WOGN01000052.1, from coordinate 29,115 downwards.
TCGAGGTTAAGGCCAATTACATCCACTCGCGAATTATCGTACTCGGCTAACGCTTCATGCTTACAATTTTTCGTTCGTTGGTAATGGGCTTCTTATCCTACTCGTTGCTTAATATAATTTTAAATATATTGAAACTTTCAATCTAATGCACGTCCCTATTTCAATTCAGATAGCAATTTAAAAAAATCTTCTACAATAAGTTCGTGTATTTTTTTCAGTTGATGACACTCGGGTTAAGTTAAAAGATGTCGACCCGAAAGTGCCAGGAGCGGATTATATCAATGCCAACTACATCCGATGGAAGGCTGACGAGACAATAGGAACTGAATTGGGCAGTGATCCAAGTGGCAAAGTGTACATTGCCACTCAGGGTTGCCTTCCCTCAACTATTCCAGATTTTTGGCAGATGGTGTGGCAGGAAAACTGCCGAGTGATTGTTATGACTACCAAAGAAACAGAACGAGGAAAAAATAAGTGTGCTAGGTAATTATCAGATGAGATTAATAGTGCATTTTAGTTGTGATGAATTGTTTTTCACCATCATATATATCTTAGTTCTTGAAATATTTGGTCATCAGAATCGCAGAACATGCGGCATCCGGCATACTTTGAATAACATTAGGTAAAGTTAAGTGTAATTCGACTTTTTAGTAATTGTATTAGGTAATAACAACAATATTAATCTTCTATAAAAGTCAATTGAAATAATTTCTTTCATCGTTAATTAGATCATTGAAGGTAATAATAAGTTTTTTGATGAAGAGAATCATCCATTGGGAAAACTCAAAACCGTAATTCTATAAATGCTTTTTTCCTTTAAGTAATCGCTTTATGAGATTATGATTTTGACACATTTGATGTTGAAATGTTTTTTCAGGTACTGGCCAGACCTGAATTGTGTAAAGGAATATGGAAAAATAAAAGTAAAGAATGTGTCCGAATCTAGTCCTCCACACTATAAATTGAGTGAGTTTTTGGTTACAATGGAAGGAACTAATTGTGAAAGAAAGGTTTATCATTATCACTTTCAGGTAAGTAATTTAGAAGAGGTATATATAATGAAGTAATTGAATCATCAAGTAGACTTCATTTTCCATAAATACAGATATTCAGTTTAACCTATATAAACATTGTTGTAGTAGAATTGTAGTTCTTCCCTTAGATCTATAGAGAAACATTTACTCAAAATATTGGGTTGTTTCAAAAGTTTTGTCCGTTTTTACGAGTTAGGTTAGACTAAGTTAGGTTAGGTTATGAGTACTTTAAACTATAATATCTCAGTGAATTCTAATCCAATTCAATCGAAATAAGCGTTATTTGAATCAGAACACAAGTCGTTAATTCCATTAGTATAAAAATTGGGTGTTCGGGGTTTGATGAAGTCGACAAAGGCCGTTTTTGCCAGATCCTGATTGGCGAAGATTTTACCAGTGGTGAAGTTATTGAAGTGATTGAAAAGATAGTAGTCAGTTGGGGAGTAGTCTGGGGAGAATGGTGGGTGAGGCAGAACTTTGATGCTCAATTCGTTTAATTTTCAAACGAGGATTTGAGAACCGTGAGGACGGGGTTGTTGGGGAGCAGGATCGGACCTCTTCTATCGACCAGTTCCAACTGCTGTTGGCAGAATATTCGGTACATTTCGTTGATTTCTTCACAATAGGACACTGCTGTGATGGTTTGGCCCGGTTGCAAAAAGTTAAAGTGAATCACACCAGTCGCTGACCACCATAAAGTAACCAGGGTCTTGTTTTGGTGAGTTTTCGCCTTTGCGAAGTGCCTGATTGGCTCATTGGTGTCCAACCACTCCTGAAGTCGTAAAGCATCCACTTTTCATCTGACGTGACGATTCAATCCAATAAAGGATCGTTTTAGTTGCGCAAAAACAAAGAAGAACAGACCTCGAAACATTATAATTTCTATCGATAGTTCAAATCTTGGGGCACCTACTTTTCTAACTTTTGACCTTTCCATGTTCTAAACAACCATCGAAAACCGAATGGTAGCTGACGCCCAGTTCTTCCGCCATTCCACGCATCGTTTTTGATGGGTCTGTCTCAGTAGGGTTCTCAAATCCTCTTCCAGTATTATTGTAGGTTGATCATTTTGGGACTCATCTTCGAAGCTGAACTATCCGGAACGGAATTTTGCAAATCAACGTCGAACAGTGCGTTTGTCAACACTTGAGGTTCTTGCTCAAAACTTCATATGGGGCAAAAGGGGAGAACTTTCATCAAAGAATAAATGCAAATAAAACTCAGAAATAAACAATGTAAACATCAGCTACATATAATAACTGACTCCAATGATAAATACTTGTGCTCCAAACAAAATCCTAATTCACATGTATGATGAGATAAATACAATTAAAAAGACTTTGAAACATCACATAAACTCAAAAATTACAATACCAGCATTATCTTCCTATGGTTGTGGTAGCCACATAGAACTGTGTGTGATCCACTTGGTTATTTAGGACAAAAGATAATAGTAATCATACTTTTTCAATAAAACACTTGGAATAAGCAGGTAATATTATTAATTACTTGGGCACAGTTATCAACCCCCATATCAAACCTTAATAGCCATGAAATACATATGTCATATGTTAGTTACCGGACTGAGTGATGGCCGGTGAGAAGCCCCTCCCTCAAGATGTGCAGTAGATGTGTAAACATCTATTATCAGTCTTTCAGATTATTCAAGCCGTAAATGTAAAATTGCAAACAAAAGTTTATATTCCTTTATTCCTTATACTTTCTTTGCCATACACCAACCCAAACTTTACGCAGATATGATTTCTCCCACCGACCATGACTCAGTACGGTAGTTGTACATACTCTGAGTACTGTATTGCTCATCAAAGATCTAGTCTATTCACTCTTTTGCTGAAGTTTGAATTTTGTCTCATTTGATCTATCATTTCTAAGTTCCTCATTTCACATGGACACCAATTCGTGGAATAGAAGAGAACAAAATCCCGACTGGAAGGCTGTTGTCTAATGAAACCTGAAGTATCAGAACGGATTTTGTTCTCTTCAATCGTGGCATAGGCCGTAAAAGCTTATGCTCTTATAACTTTTTGGAAATTAATATTTAATAACTTGGATAATAATATTCTCATAATTTCTTCTAGGCATGGCCAGACCATGGTGTTCCAGCTGACCCTGGTTGTGTCTTGAATTTCCTGCATGAAGTCAATAAAAGTCAAGAAGCCATTCAATTAGAATCACCTCATCAACCACCTGGTGCTATTTTAGTGCACTGTTCTGCAGGTATTGGCAGAACGGGAACTTTTATTGTAATAGACATGATTTTGGACCAACTGAAAAAACATGGTGAGTGAACGTTTACTTCATTTATAATATGGACTAGTCAATAAAGAGAATACATACTACTAAAAAGAGATGTAAAGATCCACCTATTTTGCATTGTAAACATGTCCACATGTAATTAGTAGGATTACAATTTCAAAGATTATACTAACCTTGATAAAAAATACAGTTCTGGTTTGATAGAAAATAGAAGTAATAGAAATTGAAAATACACTTGGTATATAGAATTATGTTCGAGAAGCTCGAATTTATAACTATTGATAAAATATTTTTCATGTTTTTTAATGTAAGAATATATCTTTACAATTCTTTGTCTTTAAAAGTTGTGATTTTATGGCAAATTATTCTATACAATAATTGCTAGACCATTTTTTGTAAGACAAAACATAAGCACTACAGGAAAATCCTTAAGGCGCTCTCATAGCGGTGCCTGTGCAATTCACATTGGATTTGAATCGCTGTAGATTAAATCCATTTGAAAAAACGTTCTCTAGGAAGTTTTTTCTACATAAACGCAGTCCTCCAAATGGAAGAGTTCTTGAACAGTGAAGTTCGTGGTGTACTGCGTTGAACCTCAAAATGATGAGCAGCCACAGTGCGTCGCATATTTCTGATATGTACCGCTCTTGGTTGAATCAAATGTGCCAAGTCACTTGAACACTTTCCGTGAGAGTATCTATAGAAAAGAGACGAATCCCAATCTTTTTTCGATGTTCCAGACTATCAAGGGTGCAAGTGATGTTCGTGTCTCCAATCAGACGGATGGCTCTTTTCTGGATGGAATCCAGCAGCTTCCAAGTATGCTTAGGGGCTTGAGCTCCATACATGTGAATAATACTCCATAAAAGTTCTGATTCGAGCTTTAAAAAGCATCAAAATTTGCTGAGGTATTTTTGAAAAGCATCCTTTGCAATTCCGACTTCAAAGATTTCCAATTTAACTCTAGGGTGCCCCAATTGAGTTTACCATGTGGGTTGCTCAAATGAAAATATATTATACAGTACACATTGACTGATTAATACTAGAGATCACACATTTTATTATCATGAGCAGTCTCTGTAAAAATTTTGTAGGGTAAATGCTAATGATGGTTAAAATTATTTTCAACAATTCATTTTGGAAACAACAATGGCTCTATTAGTTGTCTGAATAATTTTGAATTCTTGACCTAAAAATAACCAAATGGATAATTAATATCTCCAGACTGATCTGCTAGGCCTTTTATTTGAATTGTAGAGATTCTTGGTTGAAACCTATCAATTATTTATACTGAAAAACAGTTTCATCATATTGAAGCTTCTTCCAGTATTAGAGTAACTAAAAGAAGACATCCGGGTTATGAAACATATGTTGGGCTTTGAAAACTGTTATTAACTCAGAATAAAGTGCTTATCAAAAAAGCTATCACGGATTTTCATCAAATAATGGCTTAATCCATAAAAAATGTTTTTTTACTCGATCATCCGTGAAATTGTAGAGATATTGGCATTAGATTTACTCAGAACTTTTTTTGTATTCAGACATATCATTTTGATTATAAAAAAGATAATGATTATTCTCAGAATATATCTAATTTATATGTGCTATTTGTTTATAAACATTTGTTTTTGAAATATATAAGGAAACTCCCTACTATGATGATTACCATCATATATAGTTTAAAGTCGAAATTTCTAGTTGAAAGCCGTTACCTCGAGTTTTAAAGCCGTAATTTCCAAGAAACACAATAAAAATAATGGACTTTTTTGCGCTTCTGTACATTTGAATCTGTACCAAATTAAGTAATAGTTTCTCGCTAATGGACAAACCATGGACCAACACATTCAGTTGTTCTTCTTGAACAAGTTGATCATTTGTTTTAGAGATAGCGCATATTCATGACAGACATAATGTTGAATGAGGGTATATTGATAATAAAAATTTCTGTGATGAATAATTTCCACTTGACTTCACCGAAACACCTTTGTTTCAGGTCTTGACTGTGAAATAAATATCAAACGTACAATACAAATGGTTAGGTCCCAACGTTCCGGAATGGTACAGACTGAAGCGCAATACAAATTTGTTTATTTAGCAGTGCAACACCACATAGAAACAATCACTGAAAGAATGAAGGCTGAGCAAGTAAGTTACAGTAAATATACTCGCATGTGTTTTTTCAATGATTTCATTGTTTTTCAATAACATTTGTTTTGTATTTTCACTCACGTTACTCAATTTTTTGTCAGCTTTCTTCAAACATTAATTCTTCAAATAAAATAAATGTTTCATATTTGCATATTATTTTTTTGAGATAACCATTTTCATGTTTTCAATATACTCATTTCAACAAAATGTTCAAAAACTGGTTTCATTAGCATTTCAATTTCATTTCTCGATATGACAAGTCTTCATTCAGATCTTATGTTCTTACAGAAATATATGCAATTAGGAAGAGAATACACAAACATCAAATATAGTAGTGAAATAGGAAACAGTTGTATGTCTCCAACAATGGCCTCAAGTTGTTTTGGAAGCACGACGTCCCTTAACAACAGATCGACCAATAACAGCATCATGCTGCCTGCTCCTCCAAACCAGTATTCTGTCATACTCAGACCAGAAGCAAAAAAACCGATGAGAGCCATGTCTGAAATCAATCCCCTGCCAAGGTGAGTGATATTATTAAATTTGTTGGTATGTATTTAAATTTTCACATATTGTGATTGTGACAGGGTCGATAATATTACTGTTGCTCTCCCCTCCTTGTTGAGAAAAGTCATCTCTTAAGTTGTTTTCAAAATATTTGAAATCAGATGCTATAGCTCATGGAAATGCCTGTAAATATTCAAAGGAACTGGGTATTTTGCAGGTTCAGAGTAGATGTAGAATGTCTTGTTTAATACATAATGCTTGGTACCTGCCATAGACCGTATCTTGATGAACTGATGGTGTGAATGGCGAGCTGTCACATCTCATCGTAAGTGCATTTTTCTTAATACTTCTTTTTTGTAAGTTTCAATGATTTCTCTATTCTTATCTCTATTTCTAATTTTCTTTGACTCTTTTTTCTCATAATAACAACTTATTTATCATTCAAATCAAAATAACTGTTCACCATTTTGAATAACCTTGAACGCCAAGCACTTACCTTGAAATGTGATAGTTTGTCCAGTAAATTTTCACTACTGATGTAGTAATCATAGTTCTTCATTACGAAGTAATGTTTTTTTAATCAACAGTTAACGGAATTAGTGAAACTGAGTGTTAGTATTATTTTGATGAAATGGATTCTAAAAGAAAGGTTGTAGCACATGTGAAGGAAATGGCCCTACATTTCAAACCTCACCAATATCAGTCTTCATACATATTTGAGTTAGCAAATTTCAGTCAAATATTCCAATTATTTTTATCAAATATTAGAAATACAAACTACGAAACAAACATTATTTTTCATTTGAATTGAAAAGGGAATATTTTTAGCAGATTTTTTTTGTAAAAAACGCCTTTTTATCTTTCTATTTCCCCATCGTTAACCAAAAAAATGTGGTAAACTTTTGAATTAATCAAGAAAGTAATCAATTTCAAAAAATGAACACTATATAAAGATGTGTGGATCATGCAACGAAGTAACTTTCAGACACAAATTGGAAGAAAATACACTTAAACAACAATTTCATCAGTTCGGACTTCCATTGTCTAATATAGTATAAATTGATTTGAAAACCCTGAAAAAACAATTGAAAAAATTAATAAGATTAACCGAAAATAACAATTTTATTAAACAAAAAAGTGAAATTACAAAGAAATAACATACATACATAAATAAAAATTGAAATATTAATAAAAGCTGAGAAAATTAAAAATTATTATTAACAAAAATGGACAGTAAAAAATTAAAAGATTTCAAACCAAGTTACATAACTTTGTCAAATTTTGCTCCATAAAAATACATTTGCTTTTGTGTGGTTGTGAAACTATATTTTGAATTTGCCGTGTATTATCATCATGGATTGAATTGATTTCATCGAAACATAATACTGAATGTTTTTTATTCCTGAAAATATAAATAAACACGCATATTTTGACATTGTAAATTCCCCTCATGTCAAATAATTTTCTTGGTTTATACAGATGGCCGGTTCTTTCTTTCTGATTCAGCTTATATATACATTTTATGATTTTATTTTGTAACCGTTGTAAAGGTTTCAAATGAGAGAACTAGCTGTTGCCCAAACTGATGAGGTACTGAAGATTCAAATGAATTGAAAAAAAGTAAATGGTTTTCAAATATTTAGATGGAATACTATTTCTTATTTTAATGAATATACCTACAAGAGGTGCAATTTTCTTTCTGAGTGGCAATATTTTGTGATTTGACAATAGCATTTGACTATGTCGAACACAAAATATTGCTTCAAAAACTTGAAATCTACGGATTTAGAGGTAACATATTGTTATGGTTGGATTCATATCTCTCAGATATCGCGTTCAAGAAGTGAATTTTGGAAGATCATCTTCAGATAAAATGAGCATTAAATGCGGAGTACCTCCGGGATATGTCCTTTGATATTTTTATTATATATATAAATGATCTGGCATACATATCGATTGAAGGCAAATTTACAAGTTTTGCTGACGACACATCTATACTTTGGCATGGAAGAAGCACTGATCCACTAAAAATTAGGGTGGAGCATGATATAGGCAAAGGTCAACAATGCTTTGATGCCAGTTTATTAGCTTTTAATATATCAAAGACTAACATGATGTCCTTCAAATGTAATCTATATCATATAATTCTTGAAGAATATATTATCGATCAGAAACAAGAGAACAAATTTTAAGGTCTCAACACATACAACAAATTAAAATTTGGAACGCATATTAGTATACTATGCAAAAAGCTGTTCTCAAGTTGTTACCCGATAAAGTCTATGTCTAACTCTTTGGACTCTCACTCAGCCAGAAAAGCATACTTTGCATTTTACAAATTCCACTTGCGGTATGGAAGTTGTTTCTGGTGGAGCAGGTGTCAAAACTCAATGAGATTCATTCATTCAATGATATTCCCACATTTTTCATATGAATATGGAGAAGTAGAAAGCCAAAACCTTAATTTCCCAAAAACAAGTTTTATTGAAGGTTTGAAGAAATTACCAAGTTATGTAAAATGTATTTAAACTTTCATCATTTGTTGCATGATATATTTACATTTTTAGCAACATGATTTTTGTCTAAAATCATATAGGCATGTCATATTTTTACAGACCACCAGAGGACTTGGTGAAGCCTATGTTGTATGAAAACATTCCAGGAAACCCATCTGGTTCGATATCATTGCCTGCACCACCTCCACCACCCAGGAAAGCTTCGTGATAATTGAGAATATATTATTTCTATTCCAATTCTACTTTGTGTACCTTCTCAATGTGCTATAGTGAACTGAAATATAGTTACACGTGTTAATATTGTTACTCATAAAATAACTATTTGATAGCAGTGGTGCTCATTACATTTGACATATTCACATATTGAAATTATGTTTGTTCCAATAATATTTCATAGGAATATGAGAACGATTCAGGAAGAAAGTATTCGAATAGGCTGTGCATAGAAAAAACGAATATGGGGGAATAGACATTGAAAGCAAATGTTCACAATGTTAATGTAATTTAGTAATTTTATCTTGTTATTACATGATTTTTTTCAGTCTCACTCCAAATAATCATTTACAAGTTTATGCTGTTTGGAAATCTGATACTGTCCTACTCGATAACGGAATTATATTGTTTTCCAATAAATTTTTTTTAATTTTTCATTTATCGAATATTTACTAGCAAATTATAAAACAAAATTTATATTACGAATGAATATTGAAAGTAAATATGTAGTAAATTTTTCAATATTCAATGATATTCAAATCAGTGGACATAATATTAGATGAAATCCATATAAATAAAATGTTAAAATTAACAGAGCCGCTGGACTAGGATCTGTTGAGTTTGAAAAGTTTGTTTCACCTGTACTGAAAAATATAATGATGCATAACATTTCTTACTGTTTCAAGAAACCTATTAGTAAACTTGATAACCTGGTTTTTTCATCTAAGGGTATCATAAGTAATATCATAACTAATGATAAATGAAAGAAAGTTGAAGAAACTGAAACAATGCCGTACTTTTCGTAGTGAAGATGAATCGCTTCTTTCCTTTTCAAATGAGAAGTGGAAAAGTGGCATTTTCTCGTTTCACACGTGAACAAATATTTGAATATGATATCTTTCACGATAAAAATGAATTCAATAACCTAGGAAGTTGATGATATGAATTTTAAAAAAGTAAAAGTTTTTATCGGTATCAGAAGTGATCAGACTCCTCAATCTATAAATCCTTCATATAGCGAATAGTAGAGAAATAGATTTTTAATCGGTCAGTTCATACCATTACCAATAAAAATAAATAAATAACAATAATTACCTTGCGAAGTAAATGTGATTGAAATTAATTTTGCTTTCATGAGTGTAATTGCTTTCTTCCTCAACAATTCTGTCAGATGAAGTATGTAAAAGATTTGACATTTAGGTGATTCTTACCAAAACTGTCCAGATTTAACGTTTGAGCATCCCTAGCTACTTAATCTAATGCAATTTGAGTAAATTTCCAAATTTCAAAATGTGATATTATTGCAAACAATTTTAGATATTCATTATATTTACGGCCTGAAAAGAACTATAAAAACAAATGAAGGTACAATTTGAATTTCTCTTTAAAAATGTATTTTTGAGGCACAATTTTTTTACATATTTTTTTATTTGTTTTATATATATGCTACACACTCCAAAGGAGTTATTATTCTTGAGAAAATCGACCATTAACTTGGTGAATAGTGATCAGACGTGAACAATATGTAGAAATGGAGGTTCCTAAGTTCACAGTGATTGTCGTCAAAGAAAAGTCATGAATAAATTGCACAGTGAAACAAATTGTATCATCAGTTTTGTTTTATCAAACTCATATATGGCTGTTATACAAATCAAGTCACGTTTTTAACATCCAATATAGTTGATTTGAACTATTATTTGCCTTCAGTAATTACAGGCAGGCAGCTGCCATTTGTATAATATATTTTAAAAAATTCGCTCAAGCTGCGTACAACTTCTATCAATACGAATTTCTAGATTTATTCATTGAAAATATATTTGATAAAACAACAGATTTTGAAATATTTTGTTTCACATATTTTTTTCATGTTTAATGATATCTGGAATGGTTTTCGATTTCACACCTGGTGTTTTTTGTGGTCTGATAAAAGTTTTCCAAAGAATGAATGAATCCAGGCTTAGCTTTAGTTACATTCTTTTTTTTTGTGATGCAGATTCGTGATTTTGATTAAGATTTGTAATGTATTTTTATATATTTTTGCAAAATTTTTGCCTCATACAGAAGGTTTGGAATCTAACTAATTGTTAGTTATATCACCTCTTATGAGTTTATTGTGTGTTAATTGTAACATAAATGTGAATTATTATCAAACTATTCCTGTACAATTAGTTTTCATTACACTAGCTATATATTTCGTTGCATATTATTTGTACTGTTTTAAAGAAATGGCGACCTATTGGCATAAAATATATTGGTGCTAATTTTTAAGCTTGTCAGCGTTGTTTATATATTCACTTGCATTTTTGAGATGTAAAGATTTTTGTCAATTTGTTATATATACATAATATAAATTATTACTAATATACTTGTTTTATTTCATGGGACTGCTGCTGAGTTTAAATTTTATATGGCAAGAGTCCTACTTTTCAGCAAACAATACATTTGCTTCACTAGAAATATATGAGAAATCACATTTTTGAAACATCGCGATTCAAGTTTTGATAAACAGTTGTTCTTTTTTCATAGTTGCCACAGTTTATTGTTATATATTTTAAAAAACATGTTTTTTGGTTTTGTTGCCATCAATATCCGAGTGTTTGGTCTTCATGTACTAATTTCACAGACTTGTTCAAGAGGATATAAAGAATCAAAACTTGATACTTTTGTTGTAAATCATGCCTTAAAAAAATGATGCCGGACGCCGCTGGTCGTCAAAAATCAATTGTGACGTGCTCCACTCGACCTGCGCTCGCAGACTTTCTAAACGTGGCAAGAATAATGCTACTGGCTTCGATGGAATTCTGGCGAATTTTCTGCCGCCTTCGATTGCCAAATATAAACGCGATCCACTCGCCTATCGAGAAAGTTAAGTTTAAGTGATAGTGCGGTTCAGATAGATCTAATAAGGCGATAGACATTTGAACACTAGTTGGAAATTTTAGTTGAAGTGTTTTGTGATATTAACAGCAAAATGAAGTTGAATTTGATTATTTAACAGGGTAGTTAATTATTGGTAAACCCACGGGTAAAAGCATAACACATGTTGTTCCCGTTATAATATTTCAACAGAAGTTAATTCAAAATGGTTCTCATGTTTCTAAAAAAATTTGATACAATTTTCTTCTAGATAATAATGTGCCGCTCATGATGTTGAAACTCATGATGGGAACATCAAATTGAATAAAACAAATAATCGCAAATAAAAAATCAGAACAAGCTTATCAAATTACATATCAAGTCTATGTAGTCATCTCTCAACATTACCTAAAACACCAAACTCTAAACATGCTGAACTTCATTCACAAAACTTTATTGATTCTGAATTTGACTATTAGGAAATCTGGCTTGGTTAAGTCAGGTTGTTACACTAGAATTTTGTTGCACTTCTTCTTAAGAAATTAACTCGTTGACATTTTTCCATTCGAAAACAAAATCATTTTTGGAAATAAACACACATTATAAGAAAGTAAATACAAAAAACCTATAAAAGCACAAACAGAACAATCCCTAGAAAAACATGAAATCGGAGTAAAAAACTACTAACACCTAAAAGGCTTGATGATAGACTTCATGATAGGTGTAGCACATAGTCTGAAGAAGGTACTGAAACCAGTTTCTGGGCAAAAAGACATATGTTTTGAGCGATTCAATACCAGAAGAGGCAATCATTTTCTCGAGAACAAGAACACAGTGTTCTGTAATACACGCACGTGTTCTTTATGTTCTGTAGTGCATTACAGAACAATGGCAATCACAACATAACAACTTCAAATATTACAATCAAGTGTCTAGCCACTGCAGAAAGAAAGGCTAACTTGGAGGCTCAACTGTATTTGAATCCAAAAAGATTGTCTGCAGTCAGCTGAAAACTATGTTTTTGAGTGCTCCAGTGCAGCCTGTAAAATTGATAAGAGGAAGTTCAACGTAGTTTGCATCTACAGGTTTTATCAAGTAAGTTTGAACTGTTTTAACAAAATCCCAGAGCATGTTAGATATTTCAAATGAAAAAAAAACTATATACAGCAGGTGATTTTAACATAGACACTTTTCTTACAAACAATACCTGTAAAGACTTCAGAAATCTGATAGCTACTTATAATTCTATATTTCTTATAATTTCTATAATTCTATTCTGGAATGGAGAGTATCACAACAAGGGATACTCTCCATTCCAGTTCCTGCCTAGATAACATAATTAAGAATTTCGAAGGTGATATGAAGGGGATAGTTATTGAAACAAGTATCTCTGTGTTCTCATGCCACCTAAACAAAACCCAATCAACAACAAAAGTTTAGAGGCTTTACTATGAATCGAAATGAATAAGTGAATTTTGTACAAACCAAAAGAGAATTGGACAAATGTATACAGTGCAAAAGATATAAAAGAAGCTTTCTCACACTTCAGTAAAAACCTTCAATTTTCACTTCGACCTGCACTTTCTGAAAACGAGTTAACACCAGAAACTTTTTGAAAATGAATTTAATGATTCACCTGAGATTACACAAATGGAAAATCAACTTCTCTTTTATCAATAATAAACACATAAGGAGATAAAGAGGAATTACAACAATCTCCTGGAATCAACAAAAACGACCACTATAGAAATAAAATTATTGAGTCAGTTAATATGATGTAATAGGTTCTTAAAGAAGTGACTGGTACATTCCAAATCGTACGATTTGATATTGATAATCTTTGCGGGGTGGCGAATAACTTCAACAAATACTTAACCGAATCTGCCCCTTAACTCTTGTCAACACAGAAGGATATAGGCAAGGTTAGTGGCTTCGTAGGGTTCATAACCTTACACAGTTACACCCTGTTTTTGAACCGTCACTATTAGTAAAATTGTTTACAAACTCTAAAAATGAGTCAATTGAAACTGCTTTGATGTACCTATTTCAGCAACGTAATCCTAGAAGCAATGAACAAAAAACATCTATCCTGTTGAATTTTCTGGTTCAATTCATATTTGTAAAACAGAAATCAAATAGTAGAACTCAATCAAGATCGGAGGCTTTCGATGTGTCAATGAGAGTCCCACAGGGTAGCAGTCTCGGTCCAATAGTACCATATTTCATGATTCATCGAGCCATCGGAATAAACCTCTAAAGAAGTCAGCCACTCGTGCTGGCGAGAAAGTTAGGCCGTCCAAAACTACGACGGCCTTCAAAACCCGAATGAAAAGTAACACTGGAAATGATAGAGTTAATTTCCAATTTTTCGCTATGGCTTGAGCTATGGCGTATAGTTCACCTGTGTAAAAGCTACAAATTGACGGCAGGCGATAAGCATGTTCCGTATCATTTATGACGACGGCATCTCCCACACAGAAGTCTACGAGACATCCTTGTATAGGTTGTATTCATAAGTTCGGAGAAGGCTCCCTGAATAAGAGTTCATAGCGTTTTTTTTCTTGTGAACTGTAGTTAGGTACTTGTGATGCACTGTTTGGAACGTTTGGTGTAGTAGTGAATATCACTGGAGTATTTTTCCAACACCAAACCGTTTTTTTAATACCTCGTCACGTGTTTCGATCACCAAGTGATCATCTTCAAGAGGAAGATTAAACAGTTTAATTTTCCTTGTTGATCGAAACACATGACGAGGTGTTAAAATAACGGTTTGGTGTTGGGAAAAAACTCCTGTAATTTAAGTGTTACAGCATGGGATTTCAAGTGTCCAAGGTGGAGTGTAGTAATTGGATGTCATGACGTTTCTAGGAACTACAGGGTTATTTCGTATTTCAGTCATTTTTAAGTACAGAGGAAGGGCAATTTCAGTATTTTGCTCAAAATGAGGAAATCTGTTATTGAAGGTATAATGATAAAGCGGGGTTTTTTGTTTTAGCGGAAATTACAGCAGTATAAGTAAAGTGTGCCGAGGGATTTCCCACGGGGTTCCATTTTTTTTAGAGTCTATGCCATTAGCTCTCAATAAAAAAGTGTGTTGAATGCTCGCCGAATATTGAAAAAGATCGCTAGCTATAACCTTGTGTCGGTTTGCGAACGTTTTGTGGACGGCTGACTGCAAATTGACTAAATTGTCAGTGGTGTAGCGATTTTAATGAAATCCACTCTGTTGAGATATTATGAGATCATTCTGTTAAGGAAATAACCAAAGGCTAGCTTTCAAAATTTTCTCCATACCTTGCCCATGGTGCAGATAAGGAATATATGGGACTATTAAGAATCAGGATCGAAAGGAGGGTTGATATGTTTTAACAATGCTACTACTATAGCGTTGGAACAAGATGTGGGTATATAGTATATATATGGTATATAGAGTTGAATATTCCGAGAAGATGATGTTTCCCTGATTGTTGGAGGTTCAGAAAGGATAATATAAGGGATGTCATCGGGACCTCGTATATCGCCTACTTATTGTGTCAGCAATCTATATCTATAAATCAATAACATTATCAATCATCCAGATCATTTTGACATACGTACCATCACAAAACGCATATTTACGAGACAAAACGAAAAAAAGACTTCTCATATCCTATGAAACATGAAAGATATCGCCGTTGCTAATAGATTTCTGAATCTTTAAGAGAATTCTTATGTTACGTAAAGCCATACAATACTCATGAATATTTTCTGAACTTCATGAAATGTATGAATCAAATTTTATTAAAAATAGGGCTAATATGAAGTTTGTGGAGTGTCTTGATATAAATAAAGAAGTTAATTGGAAATATCACTCAAGAAATTGACAAACCACAGACATGTGTTTCGGGCTTTTCGCCCATCGTCAGTACCTTACACTTGGCTGCACCATACTGACTATTCATTTGGAATGTTTGATTTTTTTATGTACGCATATATTGATGTATTATTATAAAATACTCTGTTGAAATAAATGTATCTATATATCTATCAGAAACCAATCAAGTGGTTTCATCTAGGCGTCTTGCAGTAAGAGCTGCAGTGAAAGATAAAGATGAATCTTGTTCGACGGTCGATGTCGTAGCTTGGCTTTGCAAGGACGTATCGTGACATTTATGGATTGATTCTTCTGTCGATCCTATTGATAACGTCTTCTTAAGAGACATCGCCTTTACTTTCTCACGCTTGTCTTTCAAGTACAGTTGAGCCCAGTAATACAGTTGTAGCTCAGTTTAGTACCACTGATCACATTTTGGCGGATAGACACGGCTGTCTGAATTTAGTTGAACATACGTTTATTCTTTGCCAATAACGTATAATATATTATAGTATAATGTATTATGAAATGAAGAGTGATTATCTCCACGTAGCCATATTTATTTGATCCATGTGAGAAATCCATATCGGATATCGCTTTCGATTCTTTCAAAATATTTTCTAGAGGTATCACGGTTTTAGCGAAACATGTCGTGATTTTGTAAACCTTTGTTATAAAAATCTCTCTCTAAGTGAATATTGATATGGATTTTCATCAAGTATCGGCTACTTTCATTTCAATTTTTGAAAGATTTGTTAATGCATCGACCACCAGACAATAAATTCATGATTTTTTTTCTACCAATATCTTTGAATGTCAGACTCTTTTAGCACATTTTTTATACAATAATGTTTTGTTTTCTCAACTATAAGAAAAATAAAAATCTTCTTTAGTCTAAAAATCTTTATTAGATACCTATAATTTTATAACAATACTGGAATAAATCGAAGGTATTAAAAATTAGATTTTTTTAAAATTCATCAACTAGTTTTTACATGGAAACAAAAAATTAAACTGATTAAGAGTGTTATTACCGTGGTCATAAATCATTGGAGTGAGGTGCCATTCAGATTGACATGATTATTTTAGTTTTGAAAAATAAAAATTCTTTGAAATTATCTTCGTGATAGATCAATTCATTTCAATGAAAGACTCCAAGGTGAATAAGCAGATTGGTAATTCAAATACTTGTAATAGTGATGAGAAAACGAACATTGAAAAAAATTGATTCGTTTCCATATTAATTATAAGGTCCAAATTCAAACATTAAACATACATAAGATCATTTATTTATTTTTAAATTCTGAGAGTGAATAATTATATTTCGAAATTTATTCCAGATTTTAAGTGTTATACCTATCATAGTTCTGAACTCAGATGCTACCAATATTATTTGCTTATATATTCTAATAAGGAATTTTCTTAAATTACATAACTAACAGATAGATTGATATGACTTTACATAGTCACTCAAATTATAGGAAACATAATTGTTATAAAGTTTGTGGTCCATATTTATATATCAAAAAATTAAATAGATATAGAAATATTATTGAAGTTAATGAATTTCGTCCCTTTCCACTAATGCTTTAGTTGCCTCGTCAATTTTTTCTTGTAGAATTTTCCTGATTTCTTCAATGGGCTTCAAAAGAATAATTGGGATGTGATCGTCTTTCCTCTGAAAACAATAATAATGGATTTAGACAAAGATGATACTCTCTAATGTAATTATGATTAATGAAATATATATAATTTCTAACCGGAAATTCAATGTAAAATAATAAGGCAATACAAATACTATCGAATAATATTTGTACAGGGGACATATTTCTTATTGTTTAAAATTTTACTAAACAAAAATACCTCGACAGATCCTCGCAGAAGATCATGATGATCGAATTTCAAGTATTATTTAAAGGCCCAAAACAAACTTTTAGTTCAATCAATCGCTTTTTTGAATTTCCATAGAAAATATATTTTGATTACTTTTCATTTGCTAACAAATTATCATATATGTGTGATATTTTAACTGCAATATGAGTGAATTAAGAAACAAATCTCGAGCACATCTATAAACACTTCAAGGATCAATCATAGATGAAAAAACCTTTGAAGAAGCCAGCCACTCGTGCTGGCGAAACGTTAGGATACAGTTCCAAACCACGACGGCCTTCAAACCCGAATAAAGATCGTAATACTGAAAATCTCGGCCGCGAAAGCCTTAACCAGTTTATCAATATGTCTAAGCACGGCCATCCTAAGATTATAAAATATCAGAAAATGGAATGGAAACTAAAAACTTCCAGAATTATTAGGCAGACCAAATAAAAAATATGTGGATTTTTTTACTTTGAGTGAATAGTGTGATATAAGTACATATTAACAACTATCTAATATATTTAGATAGTTACCATATAGGAAGGAGATATTGAGAGGACTAAAAAAATTTAATGAAATGAAGATGAACCCAAGACAATTAGCCTACATTGCTGGTTATTATACAATAAGTCGTCAATTCATATGATTAGAATGGAGATAGGTAATTTTAGTAAAACAACTTCCGAAACGCGTTTGAAATTGTAAAGGGCCTAGAAACTACCCAGTTAGAACAGGTAATTTAGGGTTTGCTCACTCTTATATAAATAGGATTCATATATTATGCTTCCATAGTGTACGTTTCTGATAGACTGAAAAATATAAGAATATACAACACTAAAATTACAGCGAGTTTGAAGTCGATTTGACCTTGAACTTCGTGCCATTTCTGTCAATATAAAAAAAAACAAAAGTTATATTTGCGAAGTTTGTAGACTGAATCTCCGAGTGTCAACAAAACATTCTACAAGCAAATTTCATGCACAAGCGCCCCCCTTTTTATTTGTATTTGTGTTTGCTTTCAAATATTCATTGATTTTTTATTGTTCGTGGAAGACATAAAACTCACAATTCTTTCACTGTGATGAATACAGTATATATCTAATGGTTTTTACTACCAAGGAAAGAAAATACAAAATACATTAACAGGGATACGATACATGATGGAATTGGACGATACTTACATAGTCTAATAATGAAAAACATAACGTTGTATTAATTTTTCAATAGTAAAAAATGCTTCTCAAACCAATTGAAACAAAAATAGAATGGTAAATTATTCAAAATAAATACAATGCCTACTGTTCTTCAGCTACTGACCACGCCAGTGTCTCCTGGTCCTAGATAAAGAACCACTGAATTTGAAAGAACCCAATATCTACGTCTCAAATTCTAGTCTTGCAATCAAGACAAAATTCAGTAGTTAATCAGTAAAGCGCCTCTAAATGTTTTATTGCTCTGTGGTTATTTATTTTTAACAAGTATTATACGAAAATGACAGCTGACAGCAAATAATCATTCACATGAAACTGTTAGGTAAAAGTATGAACTTTCATCGCCCATTGTGAATGCTTGCCTCTAGAAGTCTCTAGTTTAGTGTATATTCTGTATTCTGTCACATTCTGTGGCATTTATCAACAGAAAACTGTTTTTCAGTCTCAGTTTTCTCAACAGATGGACTTCTAAGAGATCACTAGCATAGATCACTAGATCACTATTTTTTATATTTCGCAATTTAAATTGATCGTAGTGATTTTTATTAATTCTTTAAAAATTGAACAAATAGTAAAGTGTACAAAGTGCGGAAATGCTGAAGTGAAAAAGGTCGAAATACATTTCTCGATGTAAAAGACTAGGTGAGTCTATTTTAATTCTTCTGAATGATCTTACCTGAAATAAACATTCGCCCTCAAAATCTACCAAGTTATATTTTCGAGCTCTGAGGAGTAGTCCCACGACTTTGTCTGATATGGCTGTATAAATCTGAAAATAAAAATAACTATTTTTGATTTCTAACCTAGCTATTTTGTAAGTAAACATACTTTGGAAGTGGCTATTATTTCGACACCGGCTCTGAATCTTTTTTTGAGTTATTGACATTTTGACACTTATTTCTGACTTTGATGATTATTTTGGGATGTTTTTAACCGTTTTGTTGAATACACACTCTCCTTTTGAAAGCAGACAAAGTAATTTGATTAAAATGACTGAATATATATTTTACTACACGACTGAAATTAATTAGCTGATCATGATTTTTTTCTTTCAACTCCTATACGTTATCATTGAGTGTAAAAAAATTGCTTCGACCGTAGCCTACAATATTAGGGTATTTCAGCCTCGGTATCTACTGTTCCTTCCAATATGTAAATTTTATAAAGCTGTGGAAAAAGTGGTACTTATATACAAAAAAACAACAGAATCCTAACATAACGAATCCAGAAATAATATGGGAAATGAGCCGTTGGGTTCTCATTCTTGATTTTTTTTTGTGGATGAAATTTTTGGGATAATTTAGTAGAGATCAAAAATTAGAAGTTCACACTGACACACACATAACCTAATATAAAAAGGAGTTATTTATTATGTAGGTATTTCAACAAATTAAAAGGAATAAAGAAAACAGATCAAAAAAACAACAAAAAATCGTGAAGAATATTGAAAAAAAAAAGTTTCGGTAACTGAAACACGTTCCGTTTATGAAATATGAGCCGCTTCAAGATAAAACTAAAGATCAAATTCATTCAAATACTATTTGTTACATAAGTTATTCCTAGCATTTAACTCCACGGAATCAAAAAATAAATAAAATGAATCAAATGAGAAGTATTTTATTTACTGGCGAGGCAAATTTTTCAAAAGATGCTGTTATGAACTTTTGCAATAACCTGTTTTGGACCGACGACAACTTTCACGTTATTAAAGGAAGTCATTTTCAGCAACAATTTTCGATTAGTGACTACCCAATTGGTCATTTTTTTTACCAGATTGACAGGTGTATCCTACACATACTCTTCGCGAGATCATTTAACAATTTTTCATAAGTACCCGTACCTACTTGAAAGAGCCAACCAACATGTGGTTTGTGAATTTTAGTGTTCTTACTCGTCAAAATCTCGACATCACCGATCCGGATTAGACGAGCAGAACCTCAGAATTGTCCAGCTCGCAGTCTGATATGATTTCTATTTCTCTAGTTTTTTATGGTTATCTGAAGGCTCTTGTTCATAAAACCCATGTATTAGATGTGCATGAATTGAGGAATCGAATAATCGACAATTGTAATGTCAAAAGGTATTATACTCCAGGTGGTTTTGAACGTATCAGACAATCAATGACAAAACGATTGCAGCAGTGTATTTCATCAGAAGGTGGACATTTTGTTTACTTTCTTAAAGTTCGAAATTACATTATTTATTTCTAGTGCTTATTTTATGTTGTCCTTTCAGAATGAGTTAAAGTGATTTTTCCTTGAGAAAGAAGGTAGATATATGAAGATAATGCAAGATACCAATAAGTTCTCATTTTAATAGATTGACCTTAAAACCACAAAAAAAACAAGACAATGGCGTATTTTCCCCAATATGTTCGTTTGTCTTGCTCACTGAGACATCACTGGACCTAATAATTTCAACATTGTTACTTGTACCAAATTTCAACTAAATCGGTTCAAGTATATTAATGATAGTTTATATTTTGAATTTAAACGCCCTGTATCTCAGAAACGAACCAACTGCTGACAAATGTCCACTGAAATTTTTTTTTCAAAACGACCTAACTGAAATTTCGTACCGTGGTTAGTAAATACTGTATATTGATAAATACAGGGTTTAACATAAGTACGTTAAAATGTATTCAAGTGACGTATTCCTGAGACAATTTTAAGAAAAAGTTTTATATAAATTTGTATCCGGAAATGCTCAGGATGTTGAAATTAACAGTAAACTTTTAGTACTTTTCATGGAAAAACCTAATTCCCACACCTTTTTCAAGCAAAAAGTACACTTCCTCAACAACTTTGGAGGTGATTTTCTATATCGATGCAGATTACTTAGCTGCTAGGGGGCTATAAAAAGTGCCAAAAAATTTACTATCAAAAAAGTTAGGGCAATCTCAAATAAATAATACAGCGTTCGCAGGGTCCTCTAGATGTTATATAAAAATTAATACAAAATTATGATTTCCCACATCAAAGAAAACCCCGGATACCAAATTTCGTGCAAATAACTTATTTTGCAAAAGTTATTTTTAAAAAACGAACAAAAAATTCAATTTCAACACCCTATATATTCGAAACGAAGCATTTCCGGATACAAATTTATATAGACTTTTATTCTTAAAATTGTGTCAGGAATGCGTCACCTGAATATTTTAACGTACTTATGTTACACCCTATATACACCGCACTTTCGACTTACTTCAGCTATAAATAATTTTTCAAATGAACAATTTAGTTGTCAATTACAAAACTTCTTATGCCTTGTTATAAATATTGGAATATTTATATTTACTTACAGAAAAAAGCTCCCCAAAACTTATGACTATCCTAGGGTCGTCTGGTTTTTCTTCATGTGTGAATAGACGCTCTCCACACTGATTAATGACCTCGCAAAGTTCCAACATTTCCCTGCTGACGTGTATTGTTGCTTTAAATGCTCTTATTTCTGATAGAGATCCTTTTGGTGGTCTGCAATTAGAAAGAACATTTTTTTTACTTTCTCTTCTTTAGGCATGTGACAAAACAATTTTAATTTGATTAGAACTCTTCAAAATAACTGGATGTGAGTGTCTATAGGTATTTCATCTCTAATATATAAAAATGAATTGGTGTTCGTTAGTATCACTAAAACTCGAGAATGGTGGACCGATTTGGCTAACTTTGGTTTTGAATGATTTGTGGGGAGGTTTAAAAGGGGAATAAATATGAAAAAAGACATAATAATAATAGTAATAATTAAAGAACTCAAGAAAGCTGAACCATTTTTTATGATTTTTGTCTTTTTTGATTTGTTTTCGTCGGGAATAGAATAATAAGCATTGAAAAATAATATTTTATCAATAAAAATAATAATAATAATAATAAGAGTAATAACCTGGGCCTTTGATGAGTTGCGCTACCACTTACCCGAGCAACTGGTGCAAAACCGGACCGGCAGCCCAGTCGCACCCAGGCGCACCTCCAGTGTCGGCTGTGGGTTCACTACTACGAGAGTAGTGAGCCCGCGCGAAGAGGGTACAAGGCGAGAATGCATGCTCTGAGGTGTGAAATACATCCGGAGCATGCCGCCTTTTCCGCCCAAAATCTTAAGGAATACGTATCCTATCTTCGGCGGCAGGGCTATTATTTAGCTCCTTCCCAGCCTGCTAATGAAGTGGTTATTGGCACGGCTGGAGAGGATGCGGAGGTTCATAGTGTTCTAACAGAAGAGGCTGACATTTGGCAAATCAACACCGCCATGTATAGCGTCGTCCAGTCGCTTTCCGAATCGGAAGGACTAAATCCCGGCCTTGCCATTCGAAAAATTTAACGGCGTGTACATAAGATAGAGGCTAAGATCACGTCGGCGAGACAACAGCGCGGCGAATAGCCTCCAAACTACGACGCATCCATCACACTTTGAGTCAAGGCGTGCTGCTGATCACCAAACAGCACTGTCTTGATAGGATACGAATGCTAGTGGCTGTTAAGAAGTCACTAGTGAGGCGAGCGAGAAATATCGTGGAAAACCTTAAGTTCCGCGAGAAACCTTCTCGTTTATTCCAAGAGCCTCCACGTGTTGTGGATAATCAGCAGACCGCTGATCAGGTGGAATCCTTCTGGAAGCTTTCAACAGAGAACTTCGAAAGCCCGAGCTCAATGAACTACGCAACCCGATAACCCCGGATGGATAAGTACTCCCTAAGTTGAATTTATTTTATAGATTTTGAAGACGTTGGAAGATGTTGGTCTCCAGAACGTTAATATGAGTTATCTGCACATTTTTTATAGACGAAATTATCAAACACCACAGGTTACTGATAAATATCGCATTTCACATTGTGAAAAATACTTTGAATTCACACAGTAACTTATACAGGGAACGATAAATTTTCTCTTTCTACACCTTTGCTTAGAGTTTTTCATTACAATTTTCATTTTTTTCCGATTGTAGAAACTGAAAATTTCCAATATGGTCAATATATAATATAATTTAATATAATATAATTTTCTGTGCGATAATTCTTATCTTTCATATTCTAACATATTAAAACACATTGCTCATATTGTTGGAGTGATTTGGTTATATATAACCAACGACAAGAGTTAAATTAATTAATAAATGACAGGTGTTTTTATAGTTCATGCCTACAAGAAACTCAGTTTAAAAATTGGATAGCAGGACTGTACAAAAATGTAACATATGTAATATTGAGAACGCGATACTTTGAGTTACTTATTATTAAAACTCTTCATACATGTACTTTCCCTGCAATCAGATGTGCACAAATACTTATTTCAGAAATAATAATATTTATTGTGAGAATAGACTCCTTTTCCAGCTCTTTTCCGAGCAAATTGGTTACTTTTGGTCGAAATTCACATTTTGGTCGAATCATTCACTTTTAACAATTACTAGCAGCTATACACTGCGTTCCAGTTGAAAAGAGACTTTCTGAATAAGTCATTTGATATTGAAATTGTAAAAATATCGTGAAATACGCCAACTTTACTTTTCTCTAGGAGACACATTTCTAGGGAAAAATCAACTCCTTGTAAGCCACCACAACAAGCCTCATGTCAAAAATTTCAAATGGAAATAGTCGAGTGACACCTTATTTGAAAGTCTTTCAATTCTGTATGCAATCGTTTCCAAATATATGTTGTAAAGAGTGTAAACTTTCACGGCCGGAGAAAACTTTGTCAAAGCTATTTTCCAGGTTTTTTTGGCCGTGGTCTTCAGATAGACATTATCGAAAGCGATGAAGTACCGGTCGAAGTACTCGAGTTGTTTTCAACGCATAAACTACATTGCTGGATTGGGTCTCCTGTTTCATATCATCGTTGGCGAGCGTGGCGTTGTTTCTCTCAGTTGGATTAAATGACCTTGATTGTGGTGCATTTGTGTACCCGAGAGTCTGCCCAATGCATTTAATAACCTAAAAATGCCTTCAAGGAAAATGAGTACAGTGGGCAACACGACCCAGGCCAGCAATGAGTGGGCAACACGAACCAGGCCGAAGTAACTCCAGATAGGACAGTTAAGGAAAAAGCTTTCCTCACCTATGTTACAGAGCGGACTGGGAGAATTTGAAAGAAACACGACGTCACTCCAATATTTAGGCCAACGAAAACTGTCAGAGAGAGTCTAAGATGAGCTTAGGACTCCAAAGAGGCTTTAGCAACTGTCGCCTCGGGCAAATTGACAAATCCACTGTAGCCGAACATGCTCTCAACATTATCTCATTTGAATATACACAAATACTCGATAAACTCAAAATTACTATTCAAGAATATAGAGGAGAAGCAATAGAAATTTAGATACACAGGGATAATTTCAATAGAAAGGAAGATACGGTGAATATTCGTTTTGAGGGCACCCGGCGATTTTGCAGAAAATTTTGAGTGTACTTACGTATTTTGATGCGTAAATTACGAATCCGAAAGAAAAAAAATCGGCGTTTTCCCTTATTTACAAAGTTGCGTCCCTTCAAAGTTCAGAAAAGGGCCAACTTTTCAGCATTCTTTTTCACAAGATAAACTATTTAAAAACACAAGCATTTATTCACTAGATCACTTTTACACCTTATTCCTCCTTCCTTGACACTTTTTACTTCAACAATCAACATTTTTCCAATAAAAATGTTAAAAAATGTACGGAGCTGCTTTTTGGTTATATGTCTGTATTTTACGTTTTTAAGGTTGATGGCATAGTTGGTACGACTGACGCAAGAATTCGTTTTTAAATTAAGTTTTTTATAAGAAAAATGCTGATTGTTGAATTGAAAAGTGTCTATTAAGGAGGAATAAGGTGTAAAGGTGACCTAGTAAATAAATGCTTGTGTTTTTAAATAGTTTATCTTGTGAAAAAGAAGCCTGAAAAGTTGGCTCTTTTCTGAACTTTGAAGGTCCGTAACTTTGCAAATAAGGGAGAGCGCCGCTTTTTTCTTTTGGATTCGTAATCTACGCATCAAAATACGTAAGTTCACTCAAACATTTTTTCAAAATCGCCGGGTGCCCTCTAAACGAATATTTACTGAAAATTCAATGAACATGAGTAAAATCTAGCTACCTGTCCTCAATTCTACACAAACAAGATCATTTAATCACCGCCACGCTCACCAATAATGGTATAAAACAGGAGACACCATCCAGCACTGTATTTATGTGTTGAAAACAACTCGAGCACTAGCGCAGTAGTAGATGAAACGTCAGGTATAAAAACCTGCAGACTACGGCCAAAAAAATCGGAAAATGGCTTTGACATAGTTTTTTCCGGCCGTAAAAGTTTACACCCTATACACTCTTCACTAGGTATTTACCTACATTTGGAAATGACTGGATGCAGAATTGAAAGACCTAGTATCGGATTAGGAAGTGGAGTAGAGGACCATAGTTTGGACCCTTCCAAATGAAAGAGCGAAATCTTTTTTTTTCAAGTGTTTCAAAAATGTATTGCCAGCAAATGAAATTATTTCAACAAAGAATGTAGTAATTTGTTAAAGTCAAATACAATTTATTAAAAACTGAATAACTGAATTAACGAATGGATTTTTGCGAGCTTTCTCCGACGAAAATTAGTTGATGATTTCGCTGAAATCAAGCTGACCCGTCTAAATTTGGATATTTTTTAATCTCCACTGTAGGGGCCCCTCTCCTGTCGAGGCCCAGGAGAAGTAACCCCGCCTGCCCTTATCTAAATCCGGTTCTGACAAGACCTTTCAAATGAGGTGTTATTCGACTATTTCTATTTAAAATTTTTGATATGAAGGTTTTTGTGGGGAGGGTGTGGCTGGCAAGGGGTTGATATTCACGAAGAAATATGTCCCCCTGAAAATCAAAGTAGCCTATTTCGACTCACGATTTTTTACAATCTCAATATCAAATAACTTATTTAGTGTCGCTCGTTTTAACAGGAATCCTACTGTATAAGAATAACATTTTCTGAGTTTAGAAACACATTGCGATACTTTCAACTGCTCCTCCATTTATTTATCTCCTCATTTGGCAGATTTCTCAACTTACTTTCTTTCACGATACATTTTTTTCAAAGGATACATAAAAAAATTACCAAAAATATTGATATCTACCGTTTGAAAACTTCACAATTATTTTTCCCTGAGTTAAATTGTTTTTGCTCATCAATGCTCATCGTTTTCTCATGAAATCTTATATTTTTCTTTATTCATGAGTGTGGACGATATCGGTCAGTAATATAAAAAAAAATTAGTAATCTTTTTGAGAAGAAAAGTTTCTCCCAATAATTATTATCTTTCAATTTTTTTAATTACAGTTGAGTAATTGATATTATTCATCTCATATTGTTTATTGTTGAACTAACGCAGACGTCCAAAGTGTTGGAGATACAGGGGGGAGGGAGCTTTTTTCCGTTTGGAGTTTCATTGACGATATGGACACTGCTTGTCTTTTGTATGATCTGCACTGTACGAATGGGGAGGCAGTACTCCAAAATCGGCTTGTAGATGCATAACCGTTAAAAAAACCGCTTCGGACAAGTATATCTTCGCAAGGAGAAAGTACTTGGGAGAAAGTACTTGGTAGTAGTTTTTTGTAGCATAGTTGAAAGACCCTAATATCGATTTTTTTTCTATATATCACTGTCAATATATTTAAAATAATAACCACTGCTTTTGATAAAAGAAAACAATGTAAGTTGAAGGTATACGAGAATATAAACATACTTTCCGTATTCTTCTTTTGAAATTGACGGCCTCGGCAAACTGCCGCATTGTTTTCCATTTGAGAATGGATTTACTGCCTGCTCCTGAACATGTTTATCTGCAACTTTATTGAAGAGGGCTACCTTTGATTTGAGAGGGGAGTCCTGAAAAACAAAAGAATAATTTCAATACTATGTTTATAATCAATGGCTCGCGGTTTGAACTGTTAAGTGAAAATTTCACAACGGAGTGTTATTTGAAATTTGAATACATTATCCAATATATCAAAAATACCTATTTCCAATCGACCTGTCTTTCTCAAATCATTCTTTTTTCATTACTATTAATTATGTAATTTGTAAGCAAAATGTGAAAATATATGTTACTGACTTATTGAATTCTTCAATGATTTTCCCTTTATATAACTTTATAGCAAATTGTGGAAGGTTAAAAAATTTGATAAACAGAAGGAAAAATCATCACGAAACCTTCTTTTTATTGAGCCAGACAAAAATAGATAAGTGGTTAAGAGGCCGTGTGAGCACGTGACTAAATTATTATCCGTCCCTGATGGCGGGTAGCGAAAGTAAGCACTCGAAATAAGTGCGACCAGAATAAAGTACAGCATTTCTTATTGAATACCCTCATTCGCCTGTTCATCACCGGGCAACGCCGCGCTAGTGCAGTCATAAGGGTTCAGATACAACTGATATTATGTTTTCATTCATTTCTCAGTGGCGGGGCCAGAGATCGCAGTGGTAGTGTGCGTTAAAAATTGAAAATACGAAAATGATCTGCAAATTTTCAATCTTATTTTAGGTTTCTCTTGTTTGCAGTTGAGTATGTGATTCCAAAGAATGTAGTTTTGTGAAAAAAGTTTGAATTTCAATTTTTTATTAGAAAAGGTTTGAAATTAGTATATTTGATGCATTTTATGCTTGGCCATATTTCTAGAATAGCTATTTATGTGAAGAGTAACGAAAAGTTTAAGCGCGAGTAGCACAAGTTACAAAAAATGCAATCCTATCGTGTTACATACAAGATTTATTCTAATTTCATTAGAACATTGTTTTCATTATTTTTCAATGATAAAGTATCGGATCTACAAATATTTTTACTAATCAGGGATGCTGTTCATCACATTGTTGAATGCTATATCTGTCCATAGTGATTTGGCAAAACAGACTGAATGAATGACAACTTATTGACAGATGTAGTTTCAGAAAGATGGGAGTTCCTGTTGAAATACCCTATATAAACCGTCAATATTGATGTGATAATTATCAGTTCTGATTCATAAATTGTCTGTTTATGCACTTGTTCTTAAAATGTAACAAAATGGGCAAATTCGTAAATTGGTAATTGTTAAAGTCAAAAAGTAACAGCGGGAACAACATTGGTTTGTACATGATGGTCTCTTCTCGTTCTCTTGGCTCACTTCACCACGCCTCGGTAGTGTGTCGGGTTTTTTTGGGTACAAGTCAGGGGGTCTTGTTAGCACTCACGAGGAAAACTAGAGTTTATTTCGGGTGAGGTATAATTCAAAATGTGGTCTAACATGCGCGTTTTTGAACTACTACTAAAGGAAAGAACACAAAATATGTACATCTTAAGATAAACAAAATGTATCCACGTTGTTTGGATTTGCATAAGCGAACAAATGGATATCCCTATGGTATCTTGAAAAAACGAGACTCATGACGTCATGTGGCCATAAAAGAAAGATTAATGCATTTTTACAATCAGTTTATAAACTGATATAGTTCGCGTAATAACCGTACACCATCATTTTTTTGTGTGTATTATGTATAAAATTAAATTGAAGGGTTTTTTTTTATTAAAGTAGAATTCATGTGAAATATATCTGATTTTTATTCCACAACAAATGTTTGAAATACAAACTGAATAGTGAAAAGTATCTTCTGTATAATTCAGTGTTCATATAAAAGTATTTGTT
>WOGN01000051.1:23739-36210 GCA_015342105.1 Leptinotarsa texana | reverse complement strand
TTTTAATTTCATTTGTTTGGTTATAGTTTGTATGTTAATTTTTAGTAAATTTAGTTTTTTGTTTAATAAAATTGTTATTTTCGGTTAACCTTATTAAGTTTTGTAATTGTTTTTTCAGGGTTTCGAATCATTTTATATCAGATTAGACAATGGAAGTCCGAACTGATGAAATACAGCCTAGATATTCATTATGCGAATAATTATGATGACGAATTGCAGCTTCTAAATTATTTTTCCAACCTCATCTGTAATTAGGATAACATTTCATAAATATTCTGTATCAATAAATTGTTCTTTCTGCTAAACCATTTCCTCCAGGATGATAAGGAGTTGTATGAATGAAATTAATTCCTGCAGCCTTAGCCCATTCATGGAATATTCCAGCCACAATCTGTCACAATATTTTTCACCTAATCTTTGAAAGGAAGACTCATGAAATAATTCTTCAAAGCTTCACCACTTTTTTCAGAGCTTCACCATTAACATATCTTGTTGCCTTATCTATTAAAATGACAAATCATTTTGTTGTTTTATTGATATCGGACTTTTTACTCAACTCTGCAACATTAATATTTATGGTTTCAAAGTTATTGTTAGAACTTATTGAGTGAACATAATTTGGTTTTGGCAGATATATGAATCTAACGTGTTAGAAAGTTTCACAAGTTTTAATGTAATACTTTATATCATTACTCATACCATTCCCAAAAAATCTTTTATAATTTTGAAGTATGTTGTAGTAACCATTGTTCCTCCTAATTCAGGATCATCATGATAAAGCGTTAAGATTTCCTTTTTCATATTATCACTATTTACTAAATATTTCTCATTATGAAATAATTTGAACATAATTGTTTCGTTCCAAAGCTGAAAAGACTAAAGCAAATGAACTTCAAACGTTCAAGCCAGTCTCGATATACCTACACAGTAGGTTTAATGGACTGACGCCTATCACAAAACAACTACTCCCCTGGCTAATACCATGTGCTGGAATCTTCACAAAAGATTCTGTGTTTCTGTGTCAGAAGCCCACTGACTAGTAAGAATGTTTTTCTCCTTTTTGAGAGGAATCGGGCAACTAACATTGGTTAGTACCTCGGCCACTAGATGGAGTGATATTTTGTTGTTCTCTCCAACTTAGGAAGAGGAATGAAATACTCTTGAGAGAATTTCGATTTTCAATTATGGAATATCATTGACTTTAGGTCGATGATGACCATTATCTTGCACTGATGAGTAGCTAATGAGCCCGAAATCGGTCTGCAAGTGTGCCCTTTCCAAAATTGAAGGTCGACTCTTTCAGTTGTATTGCCAATTGCATATGCAGGAAATTTTCTGTGAAGATTCCTGCACTGACGCCTGTTGGATATAATCCAACGCCCTTCGTGGTATTAGCCAGGGGAGTAGTTGTTTTCTGATAGGCGTCAGTCTATTCAGCCTACTGTTTAGGTATATTCGAGACTGGCTTGAATGTTTAAAGTTCATTTCTTAAGATTTGTTTACTGCCAGTCTTCAAGCATAGCCCACTGACTAATAAGAACGGCGATTGTACTCTGAGTCAGAAAAATGTTTACAATTGGTACAAGCTTTTACAGAAGGTCGAGAAGATGTGAATGACGTTCCTGGGCGCCCCAGCACGTCTAAAACTAAAATGTCTAGATTTGCTTAAATGGGTCATTTCTGGTAACGAATAATGGTTATATGGTTATGAGATCGAAACCAAAGTCCAATCGACCCAGTGGGAGTGACCTGGCAATAAAATGTTAACGGATATCAAAATGTTCTTAGAGACAAATATCTTAGAGACAGTTTGCCTTATTTATAAACATAAATCGAAGTTCAACTTTGCTTCTACTCCTTATGCTACTCGCAATAGCAATTATACCTTCAGACTTCCCATCCCAACTTCGAATTTAATCAAGGATTCCATATATATTCCAACGGTGGTAGATTGTTCAATCATTTACCATTAGAAATGAGATCCGCAAATTTTAGCAACGTTCATTTCAAAAAGGCGGTGAAGAACCTACTTGTGAATAGACCATATTATAGTTTGGAAGAGTATTTTAGCGAATGCTTTTAATAATATATTAGCAATATATTACTAATATTTTTACTACTATTGTACTATCACTTTATACATGGTGCTATTTTATCTATACATTTTTAGAACTTTTTTTTATATTTACATTTATTCATTTTTGGTACTTTTTTATATCTACATTCATACTTTTTTAGTACTTTTTTATATCAACATTGTATCTTGGACTTTGTCAATAAGATGCAAATCTGCGGACAATAAAGTATATTTTGATTTGATTTGATTGAAGCAAAATTTGATTATCAATTTGAAAATAGTCTGGTTGTTTAAATTATTCTCAAAGCATTGCTAATGTATTCCCCACAGACCGACCATATGTCTCCGCTTTATAGAGGAGTATCTTGTGGCCTACCGTATGAAAAGCCTTACTTATGTCTACCAAAATATCTATAAAGTTTTATTACCTCTATTTAGGTTAGCAAACACTTTCTGAAACTCGAGCAATGAAAGAAATTTGTCAGAGAATTGTATACCTACATATTTTTCCTGTACTTTGTTACATGGACTGAGTAACGAGATCAAAGCACTGCTAGGGACATCTACTTTTTTCCACTTCGTAACTATTGTTTGACTACCACTAATACATTTTATTTTTTATTACAGAAACAGAATCATTTGTAGATCTTGTATTCCAAACCTTGGAAACAAAAGAATATGTGAATGAATCAGTGATACCAAACACAAATCCACCCAACCCAAATTTGGCTAAAATATGCAAAGAATCCAAAATAATTGTACAGCCCAGTGAATTACCAAATCTAAATGATGCTGTGAATGGTGACTCAAAAAAGGACTTGGAAATAAAGAGAGACAAAGAACTTCGAAAGCACTCAGATACAGTAAGTTTTCATTGGTGTTCATCTTTTGTATCTTCTGTTGAATGGCCGCATTTTGAATCCTCTATGGATTATTTTCTTTCGATTTGCTGTGAAGCCATGCACACCACCAATGGAATAAAACCGGAGGCAAATTCCAATAATATAGTGTCTGCTATGAGAAAAACCTGAGCAATTTATCTGTTGCCTTATCACCTTTGATAATGTCTATCACAGTAGTAAACTAAACGTCAGGCCATGAAAGTTTACACACTTTGATCATTCTTAAGTAGCTTATATAGAGGATTAAGGAATTACTCCCCAATTAATTAAAAGAGGAGGAGTGAAAGCATTGAAATGATGTAGAGTAGAAAATGTATAGGTCTCACTACCGTTCCTTGAGGAACTCCTATTTTGACAGTAGTTGTAACACTTAGCGAGTCATAGTTGATGTCTATTTTCCAATTAATGGCTGAAAACATATGTTTCAAGTACCGAGAAAAATTTCTGATGGTTTACTATGTCAAATGCTTTCGCCAAGTCCAGAAAAACACCTATACTTTTTCTACTTTTGATCAACTTTCTTATAATTTTGTTCACTACAGTGTACATGGCATCACTTGTTGATTTACCAGCCTGAAAGCCAAACTGATAATCATTCAAGATCTGATTAGTGTTGAGAAACTCCATAAAACGATTTTTGAAGCACTTTTCAAATATTTTTCCAAAGTTATTTAGTACACTTATCTGTCTGTAATTATTTATTTTTGTTTTGTCACCTGCTTTGAATATAGGGATTATTATTGATTGTTTGAACTGATAAAGAAGTACTCCTCTTGAAAAGATGAGGTTGGAAATGTGTACAGGAGAAACTAGGATGTGGATGTGAATATTTTTGATCATCTTGGTGGTAATAATACCTATTCCGGGCGAACAATTGTTTTTTAGTGGAGATATTTGTTGTATCAATTCAGTGTCAGTTACAGGAATCAAAAAAATGGAATTTCGAATTGTAGTAATTATACAATAAATGTATACTTATACAGTATTGTATAAGATTGAAAATGTCCTTATAGGACGAAACTGCAGTAACGTTAGTTACAAATAAAAGTGGTAAAAAACAGAAAGTTTCATTTCTCTTTTCTTCTAATAAATGATTTTTATTGGCTAGTATTATTCAGGTTTTTATCCTTGGGTAAAGAACTATTTTTTGTTTCCATAGTTTTTTTGGCTTCTTAGGAATTTATAATTGTTCTGCTCCGTGAGGTAATTTAATTTTTCCTCCAATGACATTTTACACACGCTGTTGTTAACATTTGTTTTGTTTTACAGCATTTGAACATTTTTACTCCTTTTTTTATCTAGGAGCTTTTTACTACCATTTGCATTATTCACCATTTTGGACTTTAACACTCTGTAATGACAATACTTGAAATAAAGATAACTTGATCACTCCTCAAACCCGGTTACAAAGAATGGACAATACTATCGATATCAAACTCTACTACAATACCCTACCCCTCATAGAACACTCTCTAAGCTTTGGTATATTCAAAAGATATTCACTGATAGAAAATTATTTATATAGTATTGATGACTTTTTCTTTACAGTGCCTGCGTGATCATATACCGAAGATCTATGTCTATCATCACTTGTGTTTCATTTTAAGATTCATTATTGTTTACTATTACATTAGCCTGTTTCATTTTATTGTCTTATAATTCAATATGTAAAAGTTACCTATTGTAATTGTATTTTGCGACATGTTTGAAAATTTGAATTTAAATGTAATGGTTGTTCTGGTATTTAATGTGAGTAATAAGCAACTTGCTGAAGGTATAATTATAAGTTTTAACCACCAACACCTATTTGCAGGAAAGAGATGAAAGGCTCCCTAGAAAACGATCTCCTATTCGTCATCGTTCATTATCCAGAAATCGTACTAGATCTCGTTCTAGATCATGGGACAGAAACAAACGATCAAGATCAAGAGAAAAGTCCAGAGAACGATTAGATCGAGAAAGACTAGACAGAGAACAACATAGGTTAGATCGAGACAAGAGAGACCGTATAGATCGGCCACGTATTTGGAGAAATAAATCGCCTCCAAGACGATACGCCACTAGGAGACCTTCTCGTACTCCTTCTCCAATGAGAATTCGGTCTCGTTCTAGGAGTCCAAGGCACTCCCACAGAAATAGGTAATAAATTATATAATTTCAAGAAAATACTGCTACTAACACATTCAGTTGTGTACATAACCCAGAATTCTCATCAATTCTGGATTTTAAAAAACGACCTTCATGGAAGAATCAAGTAGTAAAACAGTTTTTTTTCAGGTATAGAATTAGATCTTCAGCTAGTCGAAGTAGATCAAGATCATTAGAAAAGAAGGATCATAGAGATCCACCAAAGGATAAAGAGGGTGGTTCTAGACCAACAACTCCAACGCTAGATTCAAATCATGGTGATTTGGATACCAGGCTAGCAAATAATGCTCATAGCATCCAAAGCGCAATTCAACAAGGAAGTAAAAAAAGATGCAGGGATTTTGACGAGAAAGGTTATTGTATGCGTGGAGAAATGTGCCCTTTCGATCATGGAATTGATCCAGTGGTTTTAGAAGATACCACTCTCACTCGAGTTCTGACTTATAACCCAAATGGCACTCCAGCTGTCGTAACTCCAGGAGTTATACCAACCCCAGTTCTTACTGCTCCAGGTCATCCTATGATGGGGCCAAGACATCCTTTACAGCCCGATCATCCATACAATCCTCAGGCACCCCATATCTGGAGGGATGCCAGGTTTAGGGGACCGAGACCAATGGGAATTGCTAGGGTAAGAGACATATAGATTTCATAACAATATGTTTTGTTTATCTGTGTCATTTTATTCATTCATTGCAAAAATGTATATAATTTCAGAGTAGAACACTTCTCTATTTGTAAATTTGTATTAGTTACAAAATTGTATAAAAAATCCTACTACATATTTATTTAAAAATTATATAGAGTAATCGTCAAAATAATGAATTGAAGACAATGGAAGTCCGAACTGATGAAGTACACCACAAAACATTGTCAACCACCTTCAAACAATGAAGTTCTTACTTACATATCTTATTAACCCATTATGACCGGAATTTATTCACTTTTAAATTTTCAGTGGAAAATCAACATGAAGGCATTATTAGGGAACAGTGTATGTGAAAGTAAAGTATTTTTGAAATATTTATTAGAATAATAACAACAAATGCATGTTACATATAAGTAACACTAGGTCATTCGGTTACAGTGTTGAAGAAATATATTACGTTCCTACAAACACAAGGGCTACTTGGTCTTTGTAAGAAAAATAATATTACACTCAATACAAAGTCCTACGTCGCACTTTTTGCACATAGTTCTAGGCTCGTAGAGCACCCTTCCCCAGCAGATCGTCGACGTTTCTTGTTTGGAATGGACATCAGAAGGTGATCTCTGTTCTATCATATCTCACTTCATCGGATATTCTATTTAGTGAGAGGCTAAATTTGGATGTAGAAGGCCTTCCAGCACTTTTTGGAGCAATCCCATAGCGGCTTAAATAATTTTGAACCAAGGCTCTACGAAAATCTAGTTGGCTTATTTGAGTATTGTTTTTTAAAGTACCCATGAATTGAAGATAGCTGCATCTAATAACCAGATGAAAATACTCCACCACCACTTCTTTGAACGTATAGCGATTCGATATGATGATATTCCCTTATCCATCAGATCTGTTCCGCCCATACTACTATTGTATTGGCCAATAAGGAATAGACGAAGAACAGTTATGATTTTTTTTCAGCCTTCGAATATCTTTTGACGTATCCTATGGGATTCACACCATAACAGTTAGAACCAGCTGTTACAATATTACTGTCTGCCCACTTGACTATTATTACTTCATAATTTTTATCGATTGCAGATACATAGCTACCACGATCTTTCTTCTGCATCGTTTTTTTATGGGCAAGTGGGCAACTATTTGGAACTTTGTCTCTAAAAGTACCACTTCCTCCGTACCCTTTGAGGCGTAAGAAATTGAGTAAATATACACTCATAAACAAATTATCCAAGTAAAATTTATAAGGATATTCAGGATGTAGCAAGTCTGCTAGCATCGAGACAAATGGTGCAGTACATTTTTCTAAAAGACGTTCGTATTCATCTACAGCATTTGGGTTTCTACCTTGATACATATCGAAGTCGACAAGATATCCATCTATTGCATTCAGACACCAAATTTTATATCCAAAACGAATTGGTTTTCTTCGAATAAACTGTTGTGACGTCCATAATACTTTATCATCGATTCGTCAAAATCCAAGTGTTCTTGAGGTACAAAATACTGCAAACATTTTGTCTAGAGGGATCGTAATTTATACATTTTATCGGTGGTATCAATGGCATTTTTATCAGCCAAATGAATGAATCTCATTATCTGAACGAATCGATCACGTCTCATGGAATTGCTCACCATTATGTTTTTCATGTCCAAACTACTGTTGCAAAAATGCCGTTTACTGGGTTTGGGATCACCTGTTCGTCGTCCTCATTTCCAACGGGGATTTGGAGCTTAGCCCCCTTACCCTTTCAGCGAATTCTGGTTATAGGAGAACCAGTAGGTATGTACCTGATATGTGATGTATGATGTGTTGACGGCATGATGTACTCGGACATCAGTGCCGTCCTTCGCGGGGAACCCCTGCCTGGCTAGGGGTGATCTGGATGATGAAATTATTCATCCGTTAACGGGGGATATGAGGGCCTCATTCGACTGAGTGTCGGGGCCTTCTATATCGGGAGGGGTCGTCTACAGCATAATCTGTGGCTTCCCTGACTAATCAAGTATCCACTAGCCTGAACTTGTGGGATAGTAGAATCTCTGATATTGATACTTTTTTTTCATGTTTTTATGTTAAGTATTCGTGAGTTATTTTCTAGTTTATGTTATCAAACGTCAGGATTGCTGATGAGCACTATTTTTCTGTAGATCTATGAACTGTGCTTATATTATGGAAAATATGTACTTAGGTTAGCCACGTGTATGCTTTTTTCTTTTAAATGAATAAATAAATCCACAATGAAACACTCTTGGGAAACGTATCTACAGCATTTTCAAAATGCCCAATCTTTATGAATAATGATTTGATATTATCAAGTTAACTGAATGTTTTGATACGTTTTGATATCAACATTGCACTGAAATCTGAAAGTTCCACAGCTCGGCAGCTCATTAAAATTTGCGCAAACAAAGTAAGAATTATATGAAACTTGATTTCAATAAGATTGTTTGTTTTTTTTTTACTGTTCGATGTCTGTTCAAAATAAAAGGTGGATTTTCATTTTCTCAAAAAATGTTTATCCATTCATCAATTTCTATGTCGTCCCTTTCAAAGTAGTCACCCTCAGGTACAATTTTTCCAATTCTCGCAGCAGTTCTCTTATGCAATTTCTGATATGCAATCGTCGCAAAACGCCGTTCTTTCATGGGTCTCTTCGAACTTGGGAACAGGAAAAAGTAGCAGGGGAAAAGATCTGCTGGATACCGTGGCTGAGGCAAGATCAAGGTGTTGTTTTTGAACAAAAATTACAAATAAGCAATGACGGGTGAGCAGGTACAGTATTGTGATGCAAAAGTCACAATACCGAACGTATCGATTCAGCAATTTTGGAACGAACTGCGCTGCCACACGCTTCATTTCCAAAATGTCCAAAACAATTGCATGCCTGAGCCAACCGACATGCCGACATTCTCAACAACTTCTCTAATAGTGATTCGACGAATCTCTTTTAACAATTTTCTTCACTTATTCAATATTTTCATCAGTTGTCGATGTGCTGGGTCGCCAAGTCGGGTGTCCTCATTCACATTTTCTCGACCTTCGGTGATTAGCTTGTACCTACCACTTGTAAACATTTTTTTAACTCGGAGTACAATCACATTCATGTTTTTGAGCACATAATTGGATGCAAATTCTCTGATCTAATTATGTAGATAGCAGAAAATTGCATTTATGCCAACAAACTGAACATGCTAAACAGCTGAAACTGTGAGCATATGTTCAAAACGAATGTACCAACAAAAAGAAATTAAAAATTGCGGATTGAATATACGTAGCCCGCGAGATTTGAAAATTCACCTAATTTTTTAACAAACGTCGTAGATACCTAAAAATAAGAGAGCAAGCTAGAATTTTCAACTTTACACTGATGGACGCCATAATAGGCAACTTAGCCTTCATTTTTATCAAGTTATGCAGGGGTGAAATTATGAAATTCATGTACAGATCACAACATTAGTTTGCAATATATATTGCAAAGAAGCAATTCAAGGCAACTCTTACTGAAATGAAGATAACTAACTTATAATCCGGTCAAATTAGACCAAAAAATGTGAATACAGCTACCAAATTTTCCACCAAGTTGAAAATAAGTAATATTGTTCAAAATATGATCGAAAATGATATTTGAAAGTTCCCCATCTTTCCCTTGCATGTAAAAAATTGTATTCGAAGTCAATATTAGGTAAAATAAAACCCAGTCTCTCAATTTATACGCCATTGTAACCTTGAGACAATACTCTCCCCTGTTCAATTGTGGGTTGGGTATCAGCTCGAAGTTGGTCGACAATTCATTAGAACCAGTCTAAACTTCACTTCCACCTGCGCCGGAAAAACTGCTGAAGACAATTTTTTGGAACTGTAAAAAGGGGTGCAGTGCTGAATGTGGTTGCAAAAAAGCAGGACTGTTTTGTTTTATGGCATGTACACATTGTCAAGGCCGGTCGTGCTCTAATATTGAATCACCAACAGTGAAGGATCCGTTTGATTCCAATGAGGCGACATGCAATACATCGCTATTAACGCAGTTTATATGTAATCAGGATGAAGAAAAAGAAGAACAAGACGAACGAGAACAAGAAGATTAAAGAGAAGAACAAGAATAAATTTCACGATTAAATTTCACTGCTTTTTCTAACTCAAACTGCTTTAATCTTTTC
Organism: Leptinotarsa texana; assembly: GCA_015342105.1. Taxonomy (NCBI): domain Eukaryota; kingdom Metazoa; phylum Arthropoda; class Insecta; order Coleoptera; family Chrysomelidae; genus Leptinotarsa; species Leptinotarsa texana. Next base: position 26,264 of record WOGN01000051.1, on the reverse strand, counting down.
AATCTCTGCTAATATCCATTATTTTGCAATAGTTTGAAATTGAACGGGATCACAACTGACCTGTGAAATAGGCCTACTGAGAAAACCCCGTTAAAAAAAACGCGCTGAGTACGCTACCTCATAGGTGGCGTGGAAACGTGTGCATATTATGATGATTTCAACTTTTTCAACTTTTTGAATCGTTTATCTCAAAAATAGTGGCTCGTAGGAAAGAACGTATTGATACATGTTTTGTAGATACTTTTATGAACTACAATTTTTATCTGAAGTATTTTCATCATAAAATTCACCGTTTTGCTGAAAATCACGATAAACAATTTTTTTTGACCTATGACCTTGAATTAATTTTTTTTCCATACAGGGGAGAGGTGGGGAACTTTCAAATTTTATTTTTGATCATATTTTAAACAATCTTAGTGATTTTCAGCTTGGCGGGAATTTAGGTAGCTTCGAATATCTAAATTGACCGGACTATTATCACTTTGATGTAACAATAAATTACCTTCATCAAGAGGTACGTATGGTCGTCCGCTTCCCTCAAAAACGTATCAACATCTTGTTTTGTCAAATTCTTAGACTTTACCGCTTGATATCCCACTGCATTTTTCTTCAAGAATGCCAAAAGATTCGTATATTTGCTGATATCTATGTTTTTCTTCATTGAAATCATATATTTCAACATTGAGAACTGAGCCCAGAGCGAGGAAGATTTTTGAACTTTCGACTTTTCCTCAAAGTATGCAAATAGTACGTTCTCGTCAAGTTCCCCCATGTTATTTTCTTCACACCATTTTTCGAACCTTACATAAGCCGACTCATAATTTAATCTCGATCGCTCAAGTATAAGTGATGGTATAGGAAATGAAGAGGAATCTTCGGCATCTAAAAGGAAGATATTTTAATCGTTCACGAATAACACATAGAATTGAAATGGAATGTTGAAAAATATTGAATGTATTTTTGAACAATGATAGGTAGCTTCAACAGGCAAGTCGACCAATTCCATCTCAAATGAAAAAACTATTACGGCAAAATAAAATGGGTCCAATTCATCATTAAATTCAATGATTATGACGTCATCCCTTACACAGAAGTCCATTAGTATGAAGTACTGGTTGAATAAGGTTGATTCTCACTTAGATTTCTAAATTTGAACTGCCCAAAAGTAATTGCCCAAACAACATAAAGAAATCTTAAAAACAAATCCTGAAAATGTTAATGTGTCTATAATGTGACCAATAAAGTCCACATCATGTAATGGCGTTATCCGAAATTTAACTTTGGAATCAGTTCTCGCTTCGATTCAGATAAAAAATAACCAAAAAATAGTATTCACGTGAGTCGCATTATTTGTCAAATTTTATTTTTTCCAAAGAAAAATCCAAAAGAGGGGTTACTTTTCGGGATACTAAAGGAAGGTTATAGACAACAGATCATGTAACTATTACTTTCTTTATTATTATTCATCTCAATCGAAGCAAAAACTGATGCCAAAATCAAATTTTGGATGTCATTGATAAAAATGATCGTCATATCCATAAAATCAATCTATAAAAATGGAGAAAAAAACAAAATTAACAAATATCGTCCGATAGCAGTTCTGAACTGCATTGCCAAAATTTTTGAATTCATCATCCATGAAAAGGTATATTCTCATTTTTAAAGTTATATCTCGGTTCAGCAGCATGGTTTCACAAAAAAAATCGGTTGAAGCAAAAAAGAAAAAAAACTCAGGTAGACTGTGTCTGATTTTGCAAATGCATTTGATAATGTTGACCATGATACATTAATAGCAAAGTTAAAAGACTACGGACTCAGTAACGATCTAATAACTTTTACTTTTTTCGTCTCATATTTAAAAAAGAATACTGCATGTCACCTATGGATGAGAAAAATTTGAAATGTTTTTGGCTGGGTCGGGAGTATCCCAAGGATCCAACCTAGGCCCATTGCTCTTTTTAATTTTCATAAATGACCTCCCGAAAAAAATGTCATCGGACTGTTTGCTTTATGCTTAAAATGCTTAGAAATGCTTAGAAAATGCTTAGAAACATTACAGACCTAAATAACTATTAAGAACTCCAAAACGATACAGATAAAATATCTGATTGGTCCAGGAATAATAAATTAACTTTTAACATTTCTAAATACAAAGTTATGACGTTCAGCCGAAATAATATTCCACATCACTTTGTATATATAATGCAGAATACAGTTTTAGAAAGAGTTCAAGAAATACGTGATCTTGGGCTCCTTTTCCAAAGTGACCTGAAATTCAACCGGCACATTCAAAATATAACTAATGAAGCTAATAAAAGACGTTTTTTAAAACGTATCAATCACGAATTGAAAAACATGAATAGTATAAAATATTTATTTAATACAATTATTCGAATTAAACTAGAATATGCAAGTAATATATGGTAATCAATCCAAAAAAAAATAAAAGCAGATTCTAGAAACAAATAGTATAGACTCATCTAGTAGAAACTTGAATTTATTTGGTACGTCACCTAGTGAGACAG
>WOGN01000051.1:0-23729 GCA_015342105.1 Leptinotarsa texana | reverse complement strand
ACCAAATACATTTTTGAAATATTTGTATTTTGAAAAACACGGACATACGCCAGGATTCATATCGTATGGACCGATCAGAGACGAATTTCACATAGAATTACTGGAAAACAGAAGAGTTATAAAGAGACTCACCAGTCTAATCTGTTTGTATGTTCCGCTGCCAGGTATTCGTCCGCGACAAACTACTTTTTGCCGTTCGACATAAATTCCTCTTTGACAGAATTTGCTCGATATATAATAAATACGCAAATATCATTAGGTTTGGTATCTTCGAGGTATCATATTCAAAACTCAAATCTAACCTAAGAATTACTTATTCTGCTGTCAGCTAGTTCTCTACTGCCTTTATATCCGCTCACTTGGTTTCTCTTTTAGTCTTTTTGTTGTTTCAAAACTGTACTTGTAGATGATAAGAAACATATAACTAGACTCTGCCTGTTTGTTTCGAAATAAATAAATAAATTAATGAATATGATGCGATTTTGCTGGTCACAGATAAATTTTTACTATCAAACAAGCCCAAATGGTGCTTGAATTCGGCCAAATTAAGAACATTTTCATTTTATTAGTTCATACTTCCATTGTGTGATATTATATAAATTGATTCGAAATCCCTGAAAGAATCTATATAAAATTAAAAAGATTAGCTGAGAAATCTAATTTATATCAAGCAAAGAAACTGAAATTACAATGAAATAAAATACGAGCAACAATCAAAAAATCAAAAATTGAACTATTAACAAGAGATGAAAATTAAAAATTACTGTCAAAAAATAAAAATTAAAACAATCGAAACGTCGTGAAGTAACTTGGTTTGGAATCTTTAAATTTTCATTTATTGTCAATAATTTTTGATTTTCATCTCGTGTTAATAGTTCAATTTTTGATTTTTTGATTGTTGCTTGTAGTTTATTTCATTGTGATTTCAGTTTTTATTTGTTTAATATAATTGTTATTTTTCAGCTAATATTTATGATTTTTTATAGATTCTTTCAGAGATTTCAAATCAATTTATATCATATTAGAAAATGAAAGTCCGAACTAATGAAATTCACCACGAACATAAGAGTATTTTATTCAATAACAGATTTCGTTCGAGACATATTTTATAGCAATTTAGAAAAAACACTCAAGAGTTTGAGAATTATTTTTGTTTGGTTGTAATGAAATCCAATGAGTTTTCAAGATTTTTTGACGCTTATTTATTTGTTCCTGTTGTTACTATATATTACTTTTTTATTATATTTAAGTACTTAATCCTTAATTCAAACTTATATTAAGTTGAGAACAATTTGGTAAAAATTCAACAATGTAGTAACTTACTGTAAGGAAGACTGATTATCTTGTTGCGAAATTGTATGAGATTATACCATCTCCACCTCATCGACATTTGTTTTTTGAAGAATCAGGAATTTTAATTTTTAGAACATCCATTTTGTGCATTTAAAAACTTGCGTTTCTAACAAATTAACCATGCCACACAGTCCCCTACGGCTTTGATGAATGATTGATCCTCTATCGTCAATCAACCTTTTTTTTGTTCATTCTGGAAATGCAATGTATGATAGTAATATAATGAAGGACTGTACTGATTGGTTCAGTTTCCTTTTGGTTCTGGTTATCAACTGAATGTGCAGCGAGGCGAATGTTGGAATGTACAATGTGCATTACAATGTAATTGTACTTATTCAAGTTCGAAAAATTATGGTACGTTTTCCTTCTAGTAAATCAGATGATAATTCATTATTTCTCACAGGTAAATCAATCATTCCTTCCATTGTGAAACATAAATAAAACATTTCACTAATTAAAATCATTTTCTCAATTTCTAGATATGAGGAAAATCTATATTTACTACAAGTGTCCCGACTCCTATTCAGTAAGTGAATTTGGTTATTTGAACAACGAATACCTAAATGATAATAATACCTGCTATTATATCAAATAATGATAATACTAATTTCACTATACATGCTATAATGCTACATGCTACACATGCTATAATTATTCTTCAAGGATGGTTGATCATTAACTGATGAGCATTAGGCCTGGTCGCCCTTGAAAGATGATGTCTTCTTCTTCTGCTTCTGCCTCCTGTTTTGAAACCAGATTTTGATACATTTTCGATCCAGTCCAGTTTCCTCCATCAATTCTGGCAGGCGACTTCTGTCCACAAATGGGTCAATGTTAAATGCATTTTGCAAAATAATTTGTTGGTTGTTAGTAAGTGAGGTTCTTTTTCGACCTGGGTGCAGAAACATATGAGAACCTTCACTCGATGGGGGTGAAGATAAACTGTTTAGAAGAGTATCAAGGGCAGCACTGGGAATTGCGCTGAAAACTATCGTAAGGTTAATTTGTTTGATTTACAGGACAAGATGAAACACATATCTAATGGAACATCCATGCCTACACATGCTGTGTTCTTGTGGTAGAGATGCGCTAACTCGACATAATGCATTATTGTGGTAAAATGTCCCAATAATATGTTGATAAATATTTTTATAATAGATCATCATTAGACATAGGCCAAATTCATCCCTCAATACAATTTAACTTCATACACCTTCAATTATGCAATTATGTTATCAAGAACAGAAATATTACAAATGCTAGAGGTGAGGTAGCAATATTAGTGAAAAAAAATATTCCTAACCAACAAGGTCGTATTAAATCTGAACTGGAAGCTGTTGACCATGTTACATAATGCAAAACCTATTTGCCAGATTAGAAATGGACCGTTACTGTAACAATTGAGATCTCTTCTCAGCTACCGGTCCCTTTGTTGGAAATTTCAACTCGATACTCGCCGAAGAAAACTTGAAAGTTTCATTTCTGAAAGGATTTAGTCCACTTTAACAATAGAGCAGGCATCCTCCTGAATCTCAGATACAACTCATTTTGTTTTTGCTCACCGACCCTCCGTCAACTATGTCGTCGGATATGCCTGGAGGAGCGCACAGCATTGATTAGTTTCCAATTCAAATGCATGCCTTAAAAACGATACATCAAAGATCACCTAAACTCTCCGATACAACTTACTGATATGAATGAATCAGTTGAGGTATAAAAAGTGTAGCAAACAGGTTAGCCAAGAAAGTAAAACTGGCCATCATTGACTTCCGGAACGAAAGGTTAGAGGAGCTCTTGGAATCCTTTCAGCCTGAGGAAGAACAGCTTTGGCGGATCACTCGCAAGCTCAAGGCGAAGAAGACTGATCTCTCACCCATTCACGGAGAGAGCGAAGTATACCACTCCTCCGCCAATAAAGCGTTGGCCTTTGCCGACATGATGGAACGTCAGTTCAAGCTTAACGTCGACGATGATGATGACATCGACCGCGATATTCTGTTGGAAAATTGGGTCCATCGCATCTTCAGGAACAATGGCGGGGACATCATCTGCGCAGCTTCTGATAAGAAATAAGAGGTTATATCAAGGGTAAAAGGTCTTCGGGGGACGACTAAATAACTTATAGGTTGAAGAGGTTTCCGGAGAACTACGTTCAAATGCTTTTGAGCTTAATAAATCGTTCAATGGCCCTCAGGTACTTCCCCAAAAGGTGAAAGCATGCGGTCGTCGTTATGCTCCCAAACCAAAACAGGTTCAAGACCCGATGTTCCCTACAGTACTATCGTCCGATCAGTCTGCCCTCATCGGCGGTTAATCTGGCTGAAAAAGTCGTTCTGCAAAGGCTTAAAGAAGAAGTCGAGGACCAAAATTTTCTGCCTAACGGACAATTAGGTTTCCGGACGAAACACTCCAGTGAATTACAAGGTCTAAGACTAGTGGAAAACATCATCAAGGAGCTAAAAACCAACAAAAGAGTCTATATCGTCCTGCTGGACATTTCGAAGGCTTTCGAGTAGAAGGCTCCCTATCTGACAACTCTTCGGTGGAGTGCCATAGGGGGCCGTAATCTCTCTCACGCTCTACTCCCTTTACACCAGCGACTTTCGGAGATCCGAGTGTATGAAGGTATGCCTATATGCCAATGATACGGCTCTCCTCGCGTCTTCCATTGGTCATGATCTCGGGATCGTCTATATGGAACGTGCATTGGACAACCTCGAGCACTAGTACCTCGATTAGAAGATTCGAGTGAACCTGAACAAACGTAAAGTCCAGAATCAAGGGATGGATTGCAAATCTGTACCTTCTGATCAACAGAAAATCAAAGCTGAGTCTTGAAAATGAGATTATGATCTATAAAACGATGTACACGCCTGTCATCATGTATGCTTGAGGCTTTTGGGGACAAGCGGCTCCGACGAACCTCCCCATTTTGGTGTTACTACGGATGATAGTGGATATTCCGTGGTTCGTGCAGAATGAAGCCACCCGCAGAGATTTGCAGCTGCCTTCCATTCAGCAGTCTATTCAGTCGAGGAATCGGCGAGTTCTCGATAATGCGGAAACTCTCGATAATTCGTTAGTTAGAAAAGCTAGAGATTATACCATAGACGACCCCTCTCGATATAGAAGGCCCCGACTTTCAATCGAATGTGACCCTCATAGATGATTAATTTTTTCACGTAATACTCCAGCCAGGTAGGGGTATACCGTGAAGGGCGCTACGGATGTCTTGAGGACCTTAATAACGTCATCAATCCCCAGTTAGTTTTGTTTCGTTTGTATTCCTGGGCTCCATTCAGAATAAATTAAGATGTACAATCGGCAGCTGAGATTATGAGTAATGGTATTATTGAAGTTACTCAGACTGCAATTCTCCGGAAAGCACGACAATAAATAAGAAGTACCTGTTAATAGTGGACACTGCCACGCAAAACTATATGCATTTGTTTAGACAATATGGTTCTGCAAATGTAGTGACAACCGAAACTTTCTAATATGCATAGATTGCCTCAGTTATTCAGAATTGAAACATCTTTTCATCAAGGACACATTACTCCTTGTGGTGCTAGTTGGGATAGAATCGATGAGAAATTTTTAAAAAACATGCAAGAATTGTAGCTCAGACAGAGGTAACATTGTTGTTATACTCCAGGACTTTAAAATCTGAATAAAAAAATACCTTGAAGATATGTCATAATGAGTGGCATTGAATTGATGCTATACACTCAATGAAGTCGAATATATAGCTTCAGAAACTAATAAAATAATTATGAAGAATAGAAGAGACGAATATATAATAATCTTTTTAAGAATTAGTCATATCAATGTAACTAATATTTTTCTAATCATTGGAGAGAAGAAACCTAGGTGTGAGTTATGTGGAAACAAACTGAGAGTAAACCATATTTTTTTATATTCCCAGAGTAGGTACAGAAAAAAATGTGAAACAGTATTGACTTCTGAAAACAACTCAGCTACTTATTGGTCTCGCAGTATTCGAAAATGGTATATCAAAATTTTCAGTTAGCAAATTCAACTCTTACCACATACGGCTTTGTCGGACGATATATATTGAAATTACAGAAAAAATATTTCCAATCAGTAGAAACGGATTCGTAAACCTAAGTACCATTATTAAAGTATCGAAAATCCGCATAAAGTGCTATGGTTACAGCAAGGTGGTGCACCAGCACATTTTTTGAGAAAACTAAGAGTGGAGTTGAATGTAATCTTTGCTAACAGCGAACATTGCATCCAGGAATGTTATCTTTGGGGAACAATAAAATTGAAAGTTCATTATACTGCCGCTACTTAACAGAATGATATGAAAATAAGAATTCATTAGGTATTTCAACGAATTATTCCTAATCAGTTGAGCGGCGTGTGAACAAACTTCATAAACAGTTTCAGAATATGTATTGAACAGGGTGGAACACATTTTGAACATGTACTGTAAATATGAGTAGGTACAATTAAGTTCACTAACGCAATCGTGATTTAGCCTAGCACCACTGATGAGATTTATGGATGACCTAAAACCAAAACAGGACCGTCTGCTGATAGATTACGAATAACTGTACTTATTGTTGTACCTACCTACTGATATGATATAAAGTAATTTGAAAAACAGTGTTGGAAATAACACATAACATGTTAATATCAATTCCATGTAGAATTCGAAAAATTTAACGTTTGAACAAAATTCAAAGTAGCAGTTGAAGCACCCTGTATAAAAATTATTGACGATTAGAGAATATCACGCGGTGTTCTCTTCAATTCCACAAAACAAAATTCAGACCTATGCGAAACCAGATCCATTAATATTTTTTCCAGAACCTGCAAGACCCCCCATTTTCCGAAAAAATGTACCTAAAACTTGTAATCGGCGTATTGTATTTTGAAAGAGTCATTGTTGAGTAATAGCATTTCAATTACAGAAAAATAAATTGTCAATAGAAATGAAAAAATTTATGTTGTGTTATTACTCCAGCGTCTGGAACTAAACAAAACGTGAACATTCTGATACCATATAACTTTCATTTATTATAGATCACATAAAAATATTGAATCGCCTCCGTATGTTTGCCAAACATTTAACGTCTCTTCAACGTCAAGCCGGTTGACTCTCGTTAACAGCAGTTCAGCGAACGTGTCGCGTTATAAAGTATAGTTTTTTTGAATACTCAGTTGAAGCTGAACGTTTGAACCATAATATTTCAATAATCGAAATTATTGTGGTAGAAAATTGAAGGTCTTATGTCACATCACTAAAAATTATATGACGAGAATGTCAGAGTGAATATGTTATGTTCAAAGTCGATGTATATTGTTATTCCTTGTAACGAAAGTTTAAGTACCTAGGTATGTTATTATTAATATCTTCGTTATCGAAGAAGATTGTATATTCAACTTGCAATTTACCTATTACAAACAATGACAGCAACCTTCATTTTGATTTCACACACTTCCAAAACTATCAATCCAATTATAATTACTTATGCCACGCCATAACAGTGTAATACAATCGCTTCACTTTCACAGAAATAAGTACGTATTAAAATACTTTCAGATCACGTTCCACAACACTCATATAACCGATGTTCAGCGTACGAGATCGACTGCACTCGACGAAACGACAGCGTTGCCAGTTTATAAATATCTACCTAGAGGGTGATGACAGTCTGTTGAAGTCTGTTAAAACCTACGAATTGTACTCAGTAATCTTAGTTGACTTAGTGAAGTATATGCATTAAAATATTATTCGTTGATATTTTACCTCACTTTATTTTTTTCTATACAGGGTATTTCAAAATTCTACGAAAAACTCGTAAGACGTTTTCTCTCCTAAAATGATAAAGAACGAAATAGAATGAATGAATGTATGTAATATACATCGCTGACGTTGCGAAAAGACTACCCATGCCCTATTCGTTGTAGTTCCGGGAGTAAATGGAATAAATGAGTGGAGGAACTTCATGAATCGATTACGAGTTGGCATGAGCTTTCTCAATTATTGTCATGGGTGGTATTAATAATCTCCATCAAGTAACGAGTTAATGTATTCAACATATTAAAATAATATCTAGTCCTCCGTAATACAAATATAACGGTATTTGTATAGGAACAAGAAAATTAATTTTTTGTCATTAGTGGAGTAGTTTCAAATTTAGTGACGTGATGAGGGGACAAAATATCATTTTTACGAATAATTCCGATTTTTCATGAAGTCGTGAGAAAAAGTACTACTCTCGGCACGATAACTCATTCAGAAAATAGTATATTGTACAACAAATGAGAAAAACGACATATTTCTCACGAGCGCAGAAGTTTGTTGGCATGAGCCGAATGTGAGTGCCGCAAATCAAGCGAGTGAGAAATATGTCATTTTTTCACGCATTGTACACTGTACTTTTACTACGGCTGCATTGTTTTCAAGTATTGAAAATTAAAATACATATATAATAATACTTGTATGTCATTAACTCATTTTTATATTTTATTTAAACTAGTAACGAACAGCATTGTTGTGTTCAGGTTCTAATGGTGCTAGAGGCTGAAAGAATTCTACTATATTTTTTGAAATTTTCATTTTGTTAGCTATGGAGTCGATATAAGATACAGCAACATTGCTGGATTTCCAACCCCCATGGTGTTTTAAAGTAGAAAGAACTTTCCCTGCATCAGTTAAAATAATCGTAGATGACTTTTCGAAACAGTGGCCAGTATATAATTCAGGGTTCGGTAATTGCAAAAATTTCGATATTTCTTTCGCTATGGTGCCAAATTTATTTATCCCCACAGGCTGTTCCGTACATTTGCTATTTTTGTAATTTTGAAAAAACGTATATCTTTTATTCATGGTCGAAACTTCACATATTTTTTGTAAATTTGGTAGAATTATCCTGTGACTGTGAAATTTCTGGGAACCTTGGTTTTAGTATCGGGTAGATTCATTAAAAGGCCGAATTAAGATCTTCCATGTTATCAATTTTTAATTTTTGAAGTTCATCACAACGGCATGCCCCTGTAAGGCCAATAGCTAAAGCAGCCTGAAATCAAAACCAAACATTCATTTTTCGATAACAATTTAAAAATTTTCAATTCATACCTTTATCAGCAAATATACTTTTCATCGAGTGCATCTTTTAAAATTTGTTGAATATTTTCAGAAGTTAATGTTTTTGACGATATTGGAGTATATTTTTCAGATTTGCGTTTTAAAAATGCACGTAGTTTTACGTATTTTGATATATCGACACAGTTTTTAATAATTAAGGTACTCCTAAGCATCGAGTACCGAGATCGTGATGTTGATGATTTCAATCTTCTTGACAACTCTTCAAAATGAACTAACAAGTTATTTTCGGAACAAGAATTTCCTTTTCAAGTCCATGAAGTTTCTGTAAGCGATTTCATATTTTTCTCTTGATTTGCTTGGTTGCAGACATATATTGCTTTCTGAACAATTTCTGGAGGTGTATTTTCCAACTCTAAATTTTCGTTTTCCATTATAATCAATATTTAATAAATATGAACTGTTTATACTATAACAATCAACAATGATATTATTTTCATTGGGTAAGTTGACAGCAATAATTATACAGTGCTTCGGTTTTGTTGTTATGGAAACGCCGACAATGGGCTTCTTGGATAGTGCACGGGAAAAGTCGGCGTAGCGTTGTCAAAATGAAGAACGTGTCATATCAATCTGACATGTAACAATTCATGACTGACTTGGGTTATCGTGATAACAGTGAGCGATTATATCTCACTGTAATCATTTGAAATTGAAAAATTTCATCCACAGAGAAAATATTCAGTAGATTGATGTTCAAGAAAAGGTTTTTTATTTGAAAATAAAGAAAAAAACGCATTCAGAACAAAAAATTTTCAAAAGTATTCGTGGAATTTTTCCATAACTCCACAAGTATTCAGTAAGAAATTAATTCTTAGTTGTATTTGCTTTTCGATCAGTCAGCTAACATTTCAAACACCTTATGCTTCCTATATAAATGAGCCCGTAAATGTTCTCTTCTCCTGAATACGGCTCTACATACTCGACATATGTATGCTTTGGGTCGTCCACAATCTCTAGACTGATGTGTATTCAATGAGTTCTTATTTTTGTAAAATCTTGAACACTTGGGACATTGAACCCCATAACTGTTGCCTATAAAAATTAAATATCATTATAAATTCTATCAAAGTATTCCTCACAAGGTCAACTCCTGATACGTTTGATTGACCATCGTCATTACAATAAAGAAGCTATATGAAATATAACTTTCCTCAATGAATTGATGGATGTAGCCGTTACTATGTGGTAGGAGATTCCTATGTTTTTATACCATTTTATACCTCTCGTATTTGTAACTAACGTTATTGGAGTTTCGTCCTACAAAACATTTTCAAACTAATACAATAAACAATTAGTTTTGAAAAATCCTTGCAGAACAAAACTCCAATAACATCGATTACAAATACAAGTGGTATAAATATATAGGAAGTTTTATTTCTCATTGTTCATATAACTTTCTTTGCTGACAATTCAGCCGAAGAATAGATTATATGAATAGAACAGTGCTTTTTTTATAGCGCACAATTAAACCAGCCCAGGACATTCAGGTCATGGAAACTTCAATTTAAACCTAATTCATCTCTTCAAAAAATAGTTTTGTGTTACTGAAGATCAACATTTGTAAGGAGGTATCAGAATCAAAAAGCAAAAATTAAAAAAATTACAAATACGTTTGCGATTTTATAAAATGTTCAATGAAAATCCCACAATTAAGTGTTACTTGAATATGTAATGGTTTTCACCAGGAATCAGCCGATCCATCAAAAATGAATAAATTTATCTTTGAAAATGCTGCCGGATACGTTGAAAGGTTCTGAGTGTATTTCGTGGCATCCAACGATTATGTGATTTCGTAGATCATCCTCATCCGCCAAAGGGTAACTTAGACTGAGGATGCCAAATTTCCCCGAAGAATGAAATCTACCAGATTCAATTCTGGAGACCTTGAAGGCCATTTTCAACTTGGAAGTGATACATATACTGGAAAATAAGAGGTTTAACTAGTCACGTGAAATCAAAAGTGAAATGTACCGGAGCTCCATCGTACCTGGAAAACATTAAATTTCTCACTAAAAGTGGAACTACTTCAAGAAGAGGTGGTAACTCTTTCTCAAGGAATTGAGAAATCTCCAATAATTCCAACTCAAATACTTTAGGAAAATTGAAAAAAATGTTTCTTCGAAATTTGGTGAAAACTCGCCTTTTCATGTCCCAAATACTATGTAATTTATTTGATCCAGAATATTTATTTTTCACCTTATTTTGACTTGATATCAAAAAAGCAGCCTGATTTTTAATCGAAAATTCTCACGTCAAAATATCAGCTTTTGTCAAAAAGTCGGTATACTTTTTGTTCATTGAAATCTGTCTGATGGTGTGAAAAAATATACATTACTCTGAGAAAATGCAAAAAATCAAGAAAAACTCGAATTTTACATTTCAATTACTCAAAAACGTAGGAATGCATGGTATATTGATAAACGAAAAAATTACAAATCGAAATATACTATAAATTGATGGATGTAGCCGTTACTACCTGGTAGGAAATCAAAATGAAAAGAGAAATAAAAATTTCTATGTTTTGAAATAATTTATGTACCTCTGTGACCTACGGAAAATTTTAGGAGCTAGTAGGGTCTGAGCCTAAAATTTTGTCAAATTTGGCCAATATTTTTTATAAGAAATATGCAAGTAAAGAAGATAGAAAAAATGGATTACAATTATTCAAATCTATTTATAAATGTCAAAGTGAAAAAATAACACTGAATCAAATAAGATTTCAGAAATATCAATTGGCAAAAAATCTTTCAATTTGGCATACCTCCCACCCAAGGAGCAGCAGAAAAACATTGTTATAGGGCATATTACCAGCTTCAAACTTGGTTGGGTATGGAAGCAACATCATGTCCAAATTTACAGAAAAGGAGTTAATTCCGGAAGTATTGCTCAAAACTATTTGCTGCAGCTGTGAAACTGTATGTAACTCAAATTGTCATGGTTCTGAAAATTGCTCCAATATGGAAGAAAAAACCTACGAGAAAGTTAACGATTCCGATGAAATTGTGGATGAAGAATCACTGTATACTTGAAATAATATTGGAGACGAAGACGGTGATGGTCTTGAAGATTTCAAAGGTTAACTAGCATCGGAAAGGTTTGTCGAATAACGTAATCAGAATGGAGAATCTAAATTCAATAGTACGATTTACATGTATATTTATATTTTATGAGATTTTCTATGACATGAATCAACTTTTTGGCTAAATGAAATTGCAGCTATCACATTTTTTGATGAAGTTGTACATAATGACTAAAAAAAAATATTTCAAATTCGCCTTTTTTTCGATCCTTTGCATTTCCTGAGAACATTTACTATAGTAATGTATACTTTTTTACACCATCTGAAAGAAGAGATTTAAACAAACAAATACCCTACCGACTTTTTGAAAAAAGCTGATATTTTGATGCAAGAATTTTTGATTGAAAAGTAGGGAGTTTTTTGATATTAAGTCAAAGTAAGGTGAAGAAATTAATATTTTCAATCAAATAAATTACAGGGACACTATGGGAAATAAAAGGGAAAGTTTTTACCAAATTTCGTGAATTTTTTTTTGAAAAAGATAAAAAAAACAAAAACTTGGTTATTTGAACATTTCACATAAATTCTGAGATTATGTGAGAAAATTGTGAATACAAATATTTTAGATATTTTTATTACCTACAACTTTGCTATTCAACTTTTTTCCATAGGAATTTCGCCGGAAATCGAGATAAACCATTTTTAACCCTTAAAAACTCACCCCCTCCCACTTCAAGAATTCAAATCGCCGAAAATTTATTTTTATTCCATTTTTATGATATTTTTCTTCTTCTCTAATGGGTTCCATCCTACTGTTTTTTTTTTATTTCAAAAGGTATCGACCCTAGTGTGAGGATCTTTATGGAAATTGATAACGATGTCGCGCGATGAACTTGCTCTGTCAAGAACACATATGCACTGAAATCCGGTTGTGACACAATTTTATCCCGTATCCCCTTACAAGAAGTGATTCTTAATGCGAAACCGAGTGGACACAATGCTTGAGCGCACTGTTGATGGTAGGGTATAAAATAGTTCTTTTATTTTACTACTATCCAAAGTAACTTAGAGCTGCACTGAAGATTTGTAGCAATAGTTCTTGTACCAGTTTCAGGATATTGCTCTATTTCTTAAAGAACAGCTCCCTTTAATGCATGGGTTCTAATGGTTGTAGGTCTTTCAGCGGCATAAATAACTATAGCAACTGATCTTTATTCACGAAACTGTTCATGATTTCTCAAATGAATTGTACGTGAGACACTAGACAAATATAAATTTTCTGCTTGTGAATACGTTGTGTTCTAGAAGCCTTACCTTCGGTCAATCCATACGTAAGATGCATGTCAGCCATTTCATGATCAGTGTAGGTATGATTAAGATATTCACAACTGCCATATAATGTACTGTTCCTGAGTAGAGAGGACTGAATCCTCCGGGAGAAGGAAATATTAAGAGCAAATAGTTGGTAAACAGATGGATCAAAAACCCCTTCCGGTTTTCAGTCGCAGACCCATGAAAGAGATACCAACCTGCCTAGGAAGCTATGCGACTGTATTTCAAACGGAAATTTACTCTATTGAATTGAATATGCGGAAAGATTGGAAGAATCCAACCTCATACATAAGTCAATAAAAATATTCTAGGACAGTCAAGAGGCTTTGGAAGCTCTTGGCTCCTACCGAACAACGTCTAAATTGGTAGAAAATTGCCAAAAACGACTCTCCCCGATAGAAAGACAGATTGTCTCTGGTCTGGATTCCTGGCCGTACTAGCCTGGAAGGCAACGAGGCTGTTGACTCCCTTGCAAAGGAGGGTGGTGCAAGCAGCTTTATCGGACCAGAACCTGTCATTTGCATCGCTTTAGGCTTTGCTAAATAAACCTTAAACACCTGAATGACAAGAAGATTTATCGACTTCTGGCAGAATCTTCCAGGATTGGTTCACTCCATGGCGATTATTCACCCTTCGAAGCTTGATACCAAACAGTTGTTGGACTATGATAAGGATGAACTAATGTCTAACAGGACTTTTTACAGCTTACTGTCATTTGAGTATTCATACGCAGAAACTCGAACTGTCGGAACTCGAACTGTTGGCCCCGCTAGGGACCGAATCAGGTTTTTAGAGTTCGGCAGAGTCGTACTCTTACCATGTGACCTGAAAGACCACTCATCATACAAAACTGATCGGTTTCGACGGTGGGTTTATTTGGTTGAGTGTGAATAGGTGTGAGTCACAATGAACCCTTGCGGGTTGCGGTGGAGGGTCGACTAGACTTAACCTAACCTATGTATCCTATTATCTTATTGATATCATTTCATGAGTTGTCTCACTAAAAAATGAAAGAAACGTCGCAAACAATGAATTGTTGATTTTCTAATGCCTAGCACACTAATTATGTTTGTCAGATTTTCGTTTTGATTCATTTTTTTCGGAAAACAAAGTTACCCACAAAAACAAATCAAGGGATAGAATAGGTTCATTTTTAGATGTTTTACACGACACAAAATCAAATTATAGAAGAAACTTCAATGGTCTGTCTATATTGAAGTAGTCTCTAGCAAAATATGTATATGTGTTAATAAATATATGGCCGATATTTCTCATCAGATCATGATAAAGGTTGAGTAATATGAAGACGAAAAGTTGTGTCTATTACACAAAAATAAAGGTAGAATTATATAATGTGGAGTATGAATACGAAAAAGGCCAATTTTTCCTATTCATGCATATCTTCAACTTCGTCATTTCCATCCCCCGTCGGGGATGAAACAATCCTCACATGTGAAATGTAATCAGGTCTCAAATAATACCTCTTTTGAACGAATGCCGATTTCTCTTTTCAACTCTATCTCCATTTATGAACGTAATGTGGTGTAAGTATATCGAGAATTCATGTTATGAGTTAATGACATTCAAAATAGTTTTTCAATAATCAAACAAAATTTAGTAACTTATCAAGAACTCAGATTTAGGGTGACGTATCACTCGTCGAAAAGGTGGAAGATTCAAAAAATTCCTAGAAGATATCTCCCTCAATATAAAATAATCCATTGGCAAAACGTGTTTTTTCCTAAACGCCAACTACTGAAAATCGGCCTTCTTCCTGTACTTCGAAATGTAAAAGGCTTGAAAAATATCTTTTCATTGCTTCCATGCTATATTTGAGTTCAATACTTTTCAATTCTAGGCATTTCTGTATTATTTCTTGTACTGTTTGTTCCCACAAACATTAATTTTTAGCGATTGAATTCTGCTCAGTCAGTCCGACTTCTGATGCTTTTTATATAGATGAATAAGCAAATGTTCTCTTCTCTTGTATGCTTTGGGTCTCCCACAATCCCTTCATTGATGTGTGGCCAAAGAATGCTTATTATTATAAAATCTTGAACACCTGTAAAGATTAAAACATTCATATAGTTAGTTACACCGTATGAAATTTGGTGTTCGGAATAACAAGTTAAAAAGTAAGACCTCATTAGTCCTTAGCTAACACATGTATTGGGGCGACAGCTAATTAAGGGAAAACAGATTTTAAACAGATTTATTTAAACAGGTCACCAAGAACTATTTTGGACTCATCTTTTGAAATTGAACATGAAATTGTCCTGTACAATATGCGTTGCGCCATACAATTTTTATTTTTTGAATGTTGGCCATGAAGAGTTTAAATTCATTTTCATTCCATAAACTAACGAAGCTGCTGGATCAGACGGTGGGTCCAATTGTGACAATTTTACTTTTCTCTCTTTTCGCATGATATTCGAATCATTATTATGAACAGGTTGAATTATGCTCTCATTGTTTTTAAAAACGAGATATAGTCATTTTTATTTCGAATGTTTACTGCAATGTTGATGAAAGTTGATTGGTCTTACTATCGGTTGTAATATCTGAACTGTTGCTACTAGTCTAACAGCATCAATGTTCATTCTCTGAACCAATATTCTGGAGCATTCATAGAGAATAATCATATGTTCTGATTATAATATTTGGAGTACCACCATTATCGGTTACAGCGACATGAGAGAATAATTAATGATGTGAGAATGCCATTTTTAATTTTGTAGGGATCAGCAGAAAAGCTTCCAAACTTCTGTTGGAAAAATCTGATTAAAATCTGTTTCTCCGTCAATCAGCTGTCGCCCCCATACGAACGACAATTCTCAGAAGTTGGGAAACTTCTGCGAGCTGAATACTAAAGAAGTGTTACTTTTTAACGAGCAATTCCTAACACGGTTGCAGAATCATCCCAGCTTCAACCAGATAATTTCGCTCGAGAAAAATATCTGGTCGAGGCGGAAATCGAACCCACGGCCTTCCGATCGTGAATCGGGCGCACTACCACCGCGGTCAATTCCACAATCTATACTGATATTTAATTGATAGAACTTGTGCAGTAATATATGGTGGAGAAGTTTTTGAATTTTCAAATTTATAAAAGAATACCACAAGGGTCAGTATTGGAGCCTCTACTCTTCAGTCTATATACTCGCAATTTTCCTTCCTATCATGCACGCAGCATTATTATGCTGATGATACACAATTATATTTGTCATTCTAACCTGAAGTTTACTGTTAGGCTAGATAGGCAATTTTCTATGAACCATTGCCCAAAACTGAATTTAAATAAAACAGTTGCAATCATTTTTGTTGAAAAGGATTAATTACAAACATCTTTGGTAGCATTCAGATTGGAGGGGGTATTTTAACAATTTCTGATAAAGTTGAGAATCTGGATGGGTCGACTAAGATATGAAATTTTCTTATCATATCAGCACAAGGTTACAAAAATCATACTGTAATTTCAAACTGATTTATCAAAATAGACAGTTATTGAATAAAGGATTAAAAGTATACCATGTGACTCTTTTTTTATCC
Organism: Leptinotarsa texana; assembly: GCA_015342105.1. NCBI lineage: Eukaryota > Metazoa > Arthropoda > Insecta > Coleoptera > Chrysomelidae > Leptinotarsa > Leptinotarsa texana. The sequence continues at coordinate 7,335 of WOGN01000051.1, read as the reverse complement.
AGAATGAATTATCGCGATGTTCTTTACGGTCCTTGTATAAACTCCATTGATATCAAACGACTCCAAAAGCATCAAAATAGTTGGTTGGATTTAATCTATGATAGGATTTCATAAATATAGAAAACTAACAACTGGCTTAATATGAGCGATCGGGTTCCTTCAATCTGCTTGCTTCTTTTACAAACTTTTGAAATACCAATCCCCCCATCCTCTATTTGTTCAACATTTTGCTGTCATGTTCGTAATATTAACATTCAACGGAAACAATGTTTCACGCAGAAGATCATTTTCTTATCACATTACCAAATGTTTGAATAAAATAAAGTTGATTAATTTAGCATTACCTATGTTGGAAAAATCTTTATGTTTGACGAGTGTTGAAAAGGGTACACTATTTCTATAAACTTCTGAAGATGGCGTCCAATAAAGAACTCGAAGTGTGAAACCGTTTCACAACTTATTATTGAGCTATTCCACGGCTAATCTTTTCAATTGGGCACATATACCGTTATTTCTGGATTAAGGAAAGGGTAAGGTAACGTTACATATGCTGGAACTTTTAAATAAAATGTTGCGCTTTGTAGGTTATGAATGAGAATATAAATAAAACATATTTCCTGAGGACATTTATTCTATCAATAAAAACATAAAACAGTTTGCATTCACAGCAGAGATTCAGAAAAAAGCTGATCTCTATGAGAAAATACATTTATGTAGCACTAGTCATTGGGGATAAATAGACTTTCGATGTTTTCTAGACATGTGACTGATGAGGTGCTGTTTTCTCTTGAATGTTGAAGAGCAATACATACAAGAGTATGCATTTTCTCTTCCACAATCGAGATACAGATGAGCTCTTAAACTGTTTGAATTTGTATAGGATTTGGTACACTGAGGACATCGTAATGCTCCTGAAACAAAGTATTTGTCAGAATTAAACAAATAAATCTGACAAGAAAGAGTGCTATATTCATCGAAAATACGTCAGAGCCTAGACTCACGCGATAATTTTTTTCATCTGTTCAATACATGGACAGTTGAGAGGTACAAGTAACTATGTGTTTTGATAGGGAAACATTTTTTAGCGATTATTTCCCAACCGATAAAATGATGAAAAAATTGAAGGCTAGGCCGTTTACAGTAATTAAACTCTTTTTTCCAACAGCGAAAAAATTGAAAACCATGAAATTGACATTTAGCTGTCATTATTCTTGAATCATACGTGACTCGCAGGGCCTAGTTGACTAATTACGAATATTTATCATTCTCATAATTTAAATCACTGTCATTCTCCTAATTCAATTGAATCAAATATTCAAATATGATTTTGGGTTAATGATATAACCTGGCATAAATGCTCCTACAGAAATTCAAAGGTTTAATTGTATATTAATTGTGACAGTGACTAGACCCCAAGTCTACTGAGACAACTAAAATGAATATTTACGAATACAATGAACAGATACAAGAGACTGAAATGGAAAACGAATTGCCACATCTCACGAGAATAAGACAACAATTCTTCATTTCAAACTTCACCTTGAATACCAACAATTCATATAAGATATCCAGATATCTCAAGGTCATGATTATTTGTATCGAAACATTATTCTAAATAGTAGCGATTTCATTAAAATCGAAAAGAATACGCGACGTACATTTGATGCATTTCTGGAATACTGTTGAAATATAAGAGATTAGTCATTCACGTATTCTGTTTATATTTTCGAGTGACTTCAATAAATAATTGTACTTTCAAACAAATGTCTTTGTTGAAATATATCGTTATTCAGTTAATAAAAACGATTTTATTTGAGAATTTATATTTTGTTCCTATATCGATGCATTTAGCTGAAGATATTTCGAAAGATAATCTTTATGAATACCACTCAACTTAAAAATTTTCTGTAATAAATGTCCATTTTTTTCAACTCAAACTTTGTTATTTTTGAATAATACCAACCTAACACCTAGCCAAGGATAAAACCATTTGTTCAACGGAGTCGAATTTTATCATGATGCTTGTTCTCGCGGCATTGCTGGGTAACACATTTTTCGTTAAAAAATGGAAATTTATCGATAAAATTCTGAAGTCTTGTGATATTACTTTCAATAATGACGCTGCGTTGCACCCGCAACATTTTAACGCTTGATAGAGTTGGTGCTGAGACAACTTACCTGTAAAACATATTTGGTATATGTTGAATAATATAGTGACCGGAAATAGTTTTGACAAACATCTGTCAAACTTGTGTTTTCACGAGGCTTCCAGGAAAAAATAATTTTTGGGACATGTTGTGTCATCAGAAGCAGTATTATAAACAAAACTAGAAAAAATGAAGACAGTGCGAGAATTGCCAACATCGAAGAGCCAGCACACCATTAGAAGTTTCCTTGGACTTTGTAGCTATTACTGGCGTTTCGTGAAGGACTTTGAAAAAATTGCCAGACCGCTGCATAGCTTGACTCCTACCCTGAAGAACCAGTGCCCGAGTCCTGACATACCCAAAGGAGTAGGGCTCGAAATGGAAGCATCCCAACATGGAATGGGATCAGTACCCTCACAGGTACAAGAAAAAAAGTCGTCATCAGCTATTTCAGTAAGTCCTCGGGAACATATGCAGAAATTTACTGCATCACGAGAAAAAATCTCCTCACATTGGTTATAGCAGTGGATCACTATCACTTCTCCAACGATAAACTGCTGATCGAAAGTACTGAAGTGGTGAAATATGGGTTTTGTTGTTTGCTGCGATTTTAGTTTGTTAATTATAAATCTGTGGGTGATATTTTTCGGTATGATTATTATAGATAAAGGATACTGTTGAACACAAGAAATAAATTACTTTCTCTACCGGAAAACACAAGAAAAATGAACGATTTGTATTTTTTTAATCGTTTTACTATGGCCTCGTTCACACGAGCGCGTTCTTAGCGTTTGTTGAAGGAGCGTAGAAATAAATCAAATGAATATTCCATTTGAGAATCCATTTGATTTTGATTTTGATTTTGAAAAGCGACACTATTTTATCGAGTAACAGTAAGGCTAAGAACTTCGTAGGCTACCATGAAAAATTGTATAAAATTTGATTTTATTATTCAATATATTTGCATTCAAGGACGATACAACGATTAAATAGGTCATACAATTTTCCGATAGCGTTTTTATAGTCTTTAGCCACAAAATAGGCCTCAGTGTCGACGATTATTTTCACATCGGCAAATAACTACTTTCCTGCGAGCATTCTCTCGAGATCTGAGAACAGAAAAAAACGCTGGTGGTCACATCTGAAGAATACACTGGATGCGGAAGCAACTTGAAGCTCAATTCATGCAGTTTTGCCATCGTTTTCATTGGATACGGTGCATTGCGGTCATCCATAAGTATTTTGTGTTGGTAACAACCTCTTTGAGGTGTCCACTGCGTGCGTCTTTCACGGTGGTCATTTCACCTCGTTTAAACTTGATAAACCACTCCTCAGGGGTTGTTTTTCCTGGTGCAAAGTCCGACAAATGTTTATCAAGCCAAGCCTTGGCTTCAACAGTTTTTTTAGCCAAAAAGCAATGCTTCATCAACACACAAAATGTCTTTTCATCAATTTTTTTCAAACTAACAAAAGTTGCTTCACACAAAATGTTCAATGTTACACACTAATAGTACATTTTTGGAATCAATACACGCCTCTTTCGAAGATTAGGGTTAACTGAGAATCCAAGATTAGGGTTAATTGAAAATCATATGGTTACGCCACCTGTGTATTAGCCCACGAACTGTCTAATAGTATTCATTTCAAGGGCTGATTTTGTTCAGAAGAGAGGTAGAAAACCGCCGGCGATGTCACTGATATGCGTTTTGTGTTGAAGGTTTTGGTGGTATTGCATTTTTTGCATTTTTCTCTACCTACCTCTATCTTCCTGTCAGCATCGTATGACACTGTTTCAAATATTCATAAAGTGATTTCAAATATTCATAAAGTGTCACAAGTTTTTTTATCAATCCGAGGAAGCATCCAGAATGCTCTTTTTGTTTCTTTTTTGCCTTATTACAACACAAACATTCGATGTAATCAATCTGAATTTACATCAAACATGAGACATATCTCATTGCATGTGACGTGAGAAAAAAGTGATTTTGAGTATTTAACTGTCAACGCTCCTAAAGCGCTAATGTCAACTTTTAACGCGATGTTTGTTCAACTCTCATGCGAATGATGCCTTAGTTTCAATAGACGTCGTTATATGAACTTCACTATAGAATTATCTGCGCTCACTTATCGACTATCGGTGGACTAGTAGAAAATAGTCGGGTACTTACCTAAATTTATTTATTTGCTGTATTCTTCAACATTAGCAGATTGTTCTTAATCAAACTGACTTGTATCTCTTACATTTAAGAGATCTCCATCTAGAGAATCGAATTTGAATCGTCTCGTATATAGAAAAGGTAATTTCTCTTCAGACTTATTTCACAAATAGATAATATATGTAAAGCCATTCCTGAGGTTACTAAGATATCTGACAAAAGATGTGATACGCACACTACGAGTAAGAGGGTGGCCTTAAAAGTGTTTGACCTCAATATAAAAATATCTGTTTGAAAAAATCTGCAAATGAAGATAGCAGCCAGATAGAGGCCCAGGCGAAGCTCTGTGGCTAACAGAGACGGGCTTGTCTGACCATCAGTACTACACCGTCAGCGGCCATAAAGATCCTTCTAGATCTATCTCCTCTCTACATTTTTCTGGAGAGAAAGACTAGATGGACTCCATATAGACTTGTGCACATTGTCAATTGCACGAATCAGTTCAATGCAGAGTGCAACAGACTGTTGGTTGACACTGGAAATCACAGCATTCTGGAAATGACCTCTGACTTTCTGCCTCCAACTGTAAACTACGAACTACTTTATGAAGTACTATTTCCGAGTAGGGAGGACTGGATCCTCCGGATGAAGGAAATATCAAGAGCAGATAGTTCCTGGTTCACAGATGGATCAAAAACACCTTCCAGTTCTAGAGCAGGTGTTTTTAGTCGCAGATCCAGGGCAGAGATATCAACCTGCCAAGGGACCTATGCAACTGTATTTCAATCAGAAATTTACGTTATTGAATTGTGTGCGGAGAGATTGGAGAAATCCAACATTATACACAAGTCAATAAAAATATTCTCGGGCAGTTAAGCGATGTTGGAAGCTTTTGGCTCCTACCGAGTAACGTCTAAATTGGTAGCAAATTGACAAAAACGACTCTTCTCGATAGGAAGACTTAACAGATTGTCTCTGGTCTGGATATCTGGCCGTACTGGCCTGGAAGGTAATGAGGCTGCTGAGCCCCTTGCAAAGGAGGATGCTGCAAATAGCTTCATCGGACCAGAACCTGTAATTTGCATCGCTTTAGGCTCTGCCAAACAAAGATTGAACACCTGGATGGCAAGAAGATTTATGGACTTCTGGCAGAATCTTCCAGGATTGACTCACTCCAAGGCCATTATTTAGCCTTCGAAGCTCAATACCAAAAAGTTGTTGGACTACAGTAGGGATGAACTACGATGTCCAACAGGCTTTCTTACAGGTCACTGTCAGTTGAATCATCATATGCCGAGACTCGTATTGTCCGAAGATAGTATGTGTCGCCTCTGTTTGGAAAATCTTGAAACAGCAGGGCACATACTTTGTGCCTGCCCCACTGCAGACCGAATCAGGTTTTTATAGTTAGGCAGAGCCGTACTCTCACCATTCGACCAGAACGACCACTCACCATATAAAGTAATCGGCTTCGTTAAAAAGCTGGCTTTATTTGGTTGAGTGTGAATAGTTGTAAGCCACAATAAACCCTTGCAGGTTGCGGTAGAGTATCGAATAGACCCACTCATTTTGGACCTAATCTAACTTATGTAACAGTTGTTTCAGTGAGTTGATGTGTTTTTATGAAAATAAACAAAATCGAGAATTGAGCTGTCATTAAATTCTTCTTTTTGAAAAGCAATACGTCTACGCAAATCAAAGATGAGTTAGATTATGTGTATGGGTACTCTGCACTATCATTTACCACAGTGGTAGTGGGCAGTGGGCAGCTGGATTTAAACTTAGCCATAAGAGCTTGGGAGACGATGAACGTCGAAAAACCGACCGCCAAATTCAAGAAGGAGAGAGGTGGCAGAAGTTATAAACATGTCAAAAAAACTTTTTTGTCACATATTAAATGAACATTTATATATGATAAAGCTGTCCATCTGACGGGTGACTCGTTTGCTCACCCGCGTTTAAACCAAAAACGTGTTCGAACGAATACTTTCAACGCTGTGTTAGCACAGTTTAGGCGCATGAAGTTCGAGTTTTGGCGCCGATCAATCACTGTAGATGAAACTTGGATACGCTTGAAACAAAAATACAGTACAAACAGTAGACTGCAAGGGGGTAACCGGCTTCAAAAAAATCAAATCGTCATGGAGTGGTTTCTATCGATTATATTCAAAAAGAAAAAAGCCAGTACAGAAACATTATTGACAAGCTGAAGGCAGAATTTCCTAAAAAATTACCACATTTGCTGAGAAACAAAATTCTGTTTCACCAAGACAAGGCACCGTCGCACACCTCTACGAATTTCGGTTTGAACTACTTGACCATCCATCTTACTCACCAGATCTGGCCCCAAGCGACTTCTTTTCATCATCTGAAAATCGGGCTAGGAGGACAGAGATTTTAGTCAAATGATGAGGTTCACCTCTGTGACCAATTATTTTGCAGAGAAAAACGCCGAGTACTATTTGGACGGTTTACAGAGATTGAAACATCACTGGGAGAAGTGTGCAGAATTAGAAGGAGACTATGTTGAAAAATAAAAAAATCTGAAACGATTTCTTGTATCTCTGTGGACACTTTTATTTTGAAAACTTTTATAAATCGGAACTAAATCTACTCTATTATTCCAATATCCAATATATTGTTACAAAATCCCTAACGCCGCAGCTGACTACAGTCACCCTCGATCAAAGGATTCCAACGTCGATCCATCGCGATGGATATGGAATTTCTAGAAATTCTGGATGCATCGATCTTACTATAAAAAAGCGAGTTCCTTCAGCAGAGGGGAGTAGTAGTAAGAGAGTGTTCGATGTCTCAAGCAAGTGAGTATTCTAAGTAGATTATAATCAGTGCAGCAGTAGTGTATTTAGGTAAATAAAAGATGTCTAAGTATTATTAGTGTTGTTGTTTTAAAAAACGAACCCCAAGTAAATATCGTAATAGTTATTTATGTATCAAGGGAATTAGGAGGGCCTTAATTACCGATGGCAAAGTTTGCGTCCCGAGGGCCTCTGGCCCGAGGGACAGCAATT
>WOGN01000050.1:0-36476 GCA_015342105.1 Leptinotarsa texana | reverse complement strand
TCTATATAAACTCGTGAATTCCTTCGACAGGATCATTATTAGTCAGAGAGTAGTAAGATTAGCAAGCGAGTATTCTAAGTGAATTGTAATCAGTGCAATACCTAGTTGTGTAGTAAGTGAATAAAAGTTGTCTAAGTATTATTAGTGTTGTTGTTTTAAAAACGAACCCCGAGTAAATATCGTAACAGTATGAACACCGGAGTTCTTGGGTCTCGACATCGGTCCAATGGGCTTTTTCTAAATTTTCCACACTATATCAACGCTTTTTTATATTCTTTCTGTCGTTTATTATTCGATCATATCCTGGATCAGATCTACTTGTAGTCATAGTGATCTCAGAGTGGAACGTATATTAATAACTTCCAAGGCTACTAGCATCCTGACTGTTGAGTTTCAGTCTGGAGTTGGAAACTCCTTGATCGTTTCCGTTTTCTCTGTTGGGGAGTTTTGTCTCCTCTTTGGATCTCTATTTTGGGTTTTCCACAGATACCCCTTTACCACTAGTGTTTTTGTCACTTTCCTAGTGTACCAAAGGCCGCGTTTGAGATACCTGATAGGGCCAAAAGATAAGATTCATCCTTAGAGCCAAAAAGTACGATTCATCCTTCGGCACTGTTTTGAATGGATCTACTAGGCAAGAGTCATAATTAGCCATTCAGAGTACGACAAATTGCTAATTTGATGTTGTTTTCCTAGCTTAGCTAGCAACTTTTCAAATGTAATTCTACGAAATTACAGACCTCTCCAAAATTGAATAGTGACTTTGCAAAATATAAGCCTTCAAATTTCTTTGTTACTTAGTTTGTTTAACTAGTTCCATAGTTCCAACATAATCAAAAAATATAGCTGCATTATCTCTCTAATTCTTAAGTCAATTCTGCATATTACCTACATAATCATTTTCAGCAATTCAATGCCAACCACCAGTGTTACCTTTGAACGGGCATTTGATTCAGTCAGAAGCCCCAGGCATGGACGGGGGCAGATACGCTGTTGGAAGCCTGGTGCAGTTCGCTTGTACAGGGGCTCATCATCTGGAAGGGGAAGCTAGCATAATATGCACCGAAACTGGATTTTGGTCTCATCCTCCGCCATTTTGTAAGTGTTATTCTCTAGAACCATTATTACTCCAAAAAATTAAAGTAATTTTACGAAAATGGATGAAAAATGTGAGCTTGTCGCTCACTTGTCCGGCAAGGCAAAGCACGGCGCTGTCCGTCGCCTAATGGCGACGGGTAGCTTGTCCAGCGACAACCGACATACCTACTGAAGATGCTGTTCGATTTCAAGGGAAATAGTCACAAAAAAGAATGTTGTTCAAGTTCTTCAGTGGCAAAAGAACCGTATTTGATAAATTAGTATCTATTTTTTGTTACAGGTAGACCTAGATGTTCCTATATCGGAGAACCTGAAAATGGTTTAATTTCTCCGACAAAATTCGCCTACGACCCAGGAGACGAACTGAAAATAATCTGCAATCCTGGATTTGAAACAACCGTCGAGTCCAACTTGAAATGTTTACCGGACGGAAAATGGTCGTCGGGCTTACCTGCTTGCACCAACATAACTTATATATAGATTATCACTCTCAGTTTTGACGACAACCGAAAATATCAGATGATACATGATACAAGAATAATTGAGCTAATTATTTAGGAAAACTTTATTGTGAGATTTTCACTAGCAGTTTTACGGAAATGCAACAAGTTTTTCGCTATGCAGGAGCTTCTTCAGAGCATAGACACGCCTGAAAAATAAATGAAGCTAAATCGAAAGAGAATCTATACTGATGTCTAATGAAGATCACCCATAAAACTTATTGCGTAATATAAACAACTGAAAAGTTCACGGAGTAACTTGCTGTATTCAAGAATTTTGGCGACAAAATGAATAATCATTGAAAAAAATTAAGTTTCTATATTCAAGTAACACTTTAGTATGGAGTTTTTACTGAAGAGTTTACAAATTCGTAACACGTGTATCACTATACAATATTCAAGCTCCATATTCATATTATTTCTGTGCTGAAATTTCCTCAGATGGTTCACGTTTAGGAAAATAGGTATGTGGAAATTGATCGTACCTGGTTGCCATTGTTAAAACGTGAAATTCAGTAAGGAAATATGAACCTAAACTGAATTCTTAGAAATCATTGTATATCCTATATGTGTATTCAGATATCAAAGAATATGATTCCTGGACATTTCATTCTTTTGGCGTCTGTCAAAGGAAATGTGTTTTCACCTAAGGGTTTTTACAAGTGAGTTTATTGAATTTTGAAAATGAAAAAATAGTTATTTTTTGAAACATCGACCAACTAAAAAAGCTAAGTATAGAAATTTAATTTTTCTATTGATTATTCAATATGTTGGGAAATAAATACAAGTTACTGTATAATTGGATTCCAGTGGTTTATATTACGCAGATTTTCTATTGATTTAGCTTCATTTATCAGACTGGGTTAATCAGCCAAATAGTAATAAAAGACATTGATTCCTTAACAAAAAAACATCTACAAAAGAAAAATGTTTCAATGCGTAGCACCCTAGTTGTTTTTATCCCCCTTTCGTTGTTTTTCTGTAAAACAGAAGATTACAAAGTTTTACTTTTAGATGTTTTATCCAACATAAAATTAATTGTTACAGCAAATATCAGTGACGTACATTTTTTGGTCAATACCTAGTCAATCACTGACAATAGCCAAACTCACATTTTAACCGCAATTAGAAAACACATTGTGTTTATGTTATAGATATAGGTGAAGAAAATATTCATTCTCGAAAAATGGCATGTCAAATCAGTAATTTTATGACTAGAAAACTATCATGAGAAAAACTTACTCGCCATGTTCTTTTTATTTTACTCACTATCTAATTTTTAGACTTCACTTCACGTCACTTTTCATTTTCAGTGGAGTGGTTTCCCCAGGTGGTGTCATCTCAAATATTTGGGGGTAAAAAGTGTAATTTGACACATGGAGTTGAGATATTTGGCTTATCTTTGTTGGCAACACTGATTAACAGTTTGTTTCAATAACTTATTTACTTTATTTATTGTTTTCAGGTGTCTGTTAATATTTTTAGACAATGAGAAATCGGAACCCCCATCATGAAAAATATCAATCACATTAAAACTGACCATATTTTCGTCATTGATTTTCCCATCTGCACAATAAAGCAATAACATACTATTAGGAGTGACTTGACCATTTGTAATTTTTAAATTCTGATTCAAAATCAGAAACTTTTCATCATAGTAGGTTTTTTTCATACTGAATACATTAATGGCTATGCAATAACTGTATATTTATAGGCATCATAAGTTTATACAACTTTAGTCCTACCTATAGATAATTTCTGCTCGACTTAGAAAATCAGATATACAGAACAAATGAATACAATTTCCACATTTTCACTCTAAATAGGGTTAAAAGTAAAGTCAGAACCAGTACACACCTATAATTACTCCTACAAATATTCCTTTGGTAGTTAGGAAACCGTGTTAGGAAACAAACGTTAAAAGGTAAAACCTCGTTAGTCCTTAGCTCGCAGTTTCTCAACTTCTGAGAGTTGTCGTTCGTATGAAGGTGACAGCTGATTAACGGAAAAACCGATATTTTTTTGAACAATTTTGACCGGTACAAGTGTTAGTCTAAAATTTGTAGGACAAATCCAGTAACGAGAATCATAAGATTCCTTTCAGATGAAATAATTAATTGATGTCAATCTGAAGATCTCTTGCAAATTCATCAATTTATTAAGTAATTTCATGTGAATTTTTGATATATTCTTTACAAAAAATCTACATGATCTACATCTGAACGTTGTATCGTAAATGGTAGTCATTAAGAATAACATTCAACAAGGTTGATATTTTAGAACTTTTATAGATTCAGAATTAACCAAATGTATTCCGTTATAATTTTTGTTTATTTTTTAAATAGTAGATATGACGTGAAGCCGAAAAAAGTCGAGTTAAATGGGTTCTATAGAATGATTATACATTTGACTAGAAAGATTTAGTAATTATTAAAACTGATACGTTTGTATCCCACTATTGTTAAATTCTTGTTAACCTTTTAATAAAATTTTCCAACAATACATGTTGTTTTCAATTATTTTTCAGTGACCATTAATAACAGAAAATATGACACAGTTCTCTATCTACATATTGAAATATCTATTGATTACAATGATAATAATAGGGCAATGCCTTCTTCTTCGTACATTCATTTGAAAAAAAATTCAATTTTGTTCGGGACATGAATTTATCGACTTGATAATTTTCGCCTTTTTTCAATATATCCCACAGATAAAACGGGTACCGATACGTTCTTTTAGAGAGTCCGTACACGAGTCACATTTAGCGGTCGGATCGACCACACAATTGCAGTCGCGTTCCAGCAAACTCAAGCCGCTCATAAAAATACTGTACTACACGTACACGGGCGTTCACAAAAGTCAAAACAGGCGTCTGCAGTCAACTTGCTGCTGATCTTAACCGAGATGTCATCGCAGCATTCACGGTACACTAATCACAAACTTGCAGTCGTTCCCAACCGTGTACTTTTTTCCATATTGACTGACAAAATATAGATGTCACTTGCCTCAATTGCAAGTGGGATTTCTATGACCGCAAATCGACCACAAAAATGTGGTTGGGTCAACCGCGAAGTGCAGTCAACATGACCACAATGTTGTGGTTGCCTCAACTGCAAATATGTGGTTCGTGTACGGCCGGACTTAGAGATGTCACTAATCCAAATAAATTTCAACCATTTAATTTTAAATGAAAAAATTAAACACAAAGTTTACTCTCAAATTTCTATTTATTCGGTAAAAAAAAGTCACAGCATATAAAACAATATTGATAGCAAATACAATTCTATATACAACACATTTCATCAAGCAGACTAGCCAGATTTTAATTTCAATCGTTTTGGGGCTTATACTTTACGATTCGTTCAAATCAGAAAATTAAATTTATCAATGATTATTTTTCCTTCGAGAATTCAAGAACTTCGATGTTTGATAAAAAATTATGTCGCATTCACGAGTAGGCGTGTATATGTCTAATTTTCATCTAATAACAGATTGTCAAGCAAAAATATTCAACTGCCAACCAGTATTCTCTGTGTTTTGTCTGATTTGCGTAAATAGTTCACAGACTAGTATTTCAATGCAGCAAATTTTTAATTGTACCCGTTCTTTGCATTTCTATAAAATATATTAGTTCTTTGTCATTCAACAATACTTAGAGGAAACCAAATTATAACCATACAATAGTTTGATGTTACGTTATCAATAATTATTAATGAGTCGCAAAGTTCGGACTTACTTCAAACACAATTAATTTAGTGGCTCTGATTTATTGATGAAAATTTCAAAAGTATTTTTCTAAATTCAATCATGCTCAATTTTGTTGCGATGTAAAATATACCATAATATAAGTAGATTTGTAAGAGTTTAAACTGTATGACTTTTGTTAATTTACATATCTCATCACCAAATTTCACAATAATATCCCAAACACAACATTTATGAATCAACACCAGACAGCGCTATTTTGATCCGCCAACAACGCATTTGTGGTTCAGCCTAGCACCACTGACGAGACTTATGGTAGATTGAAACAGTGCTGTGTATTGAATCATAAATGCGTTGTATTTGGGTTCTGGTTTTCAACTGCAGTGAAAGACAGAGGACGAATTTCATCGGCAGTCAATGTTCAAGCTTAGCTTTGCAACAACTAATCCAGCTAACACCGAGCAGAAAAGTTGAAGTGAAACCATCAGACACGTGTGCAACATCTTCCCTTTGGAAGATTCGTTGCAAACGACTTCCTACATTTCAAAATTAATTTTACTTGGTTGGGATGACCACCAACAGATCGGTTCCGGAGTACTAGCTCCTCATCAGTACCAAGTGAGTCAATTCAGATGGAATGAACTACCTGAATATCCACAACAAACAAATTTCCTTCCAACTAGTCATAAAGTTTGCCTGCAGTTGACAAGGTAGACTGGCCACGTTGCCATCTGCAGACAAAGTCTGGAAGCAACTCCCCAAGCACATACTCTGCGGTTGGATTCAGAATAATAAATATATTACGGAGAGGGGCATACGAGGGCAAAAGATTGATATTTTTACCAGATCTTGGGCATCTCATATGCACTTCTCAAGAAGGTGATTCATATTCACCTTCATTGAATCAAGTTCAAACAGGAAGGACCTTAGTCGCAAGATGATGGATCACCGTAAAACTAAGAGAAAACCAATAAATAGGTCAGATATTTGATGTCACTAACATATTGGTTCACTGTTTCTGTATTGCATTTGTTTGCAATTTTCGCATCTGCATTTTCTGGAACATAAGCTATTACTCAGGTTCACTGAACATTATCTATTTTACAGGTATGATGGCCGTCGCCTGCAGATTTTTTATGCCCCACGTTTCATCTAGAACTGCGGTATATATCAAAGGCAAAGTAATGGTTACAATGCTCTAGTCTAGTCGATCACACTACATGGTGTGGTCTCAGTTATATACGGTGGAAGTGACCATTGCCTTGTAGCCTTTGATATATCCCACAGGTATGGACAAAACGCAAGGCATCAAAACAAGAAAACAATGGCCAACAAACTCCCGAAACCCTACAGTTATCTCTAGCCACGAATGTTCACATTATTTGAAATAACCAATTCTGGATTATTTGTGTCTACAGTTTCATATGGCAATGAATATTCAATGATTCCTCAGAGTTCAATGTTCCAGTTACAAAACCCAAATGTTGCCCACTGGTCCTTAATTTCAAAATAAATAAAATAAACCTACATATGCATAAATTCAACAATTTACTAACTTTTACTATTTCACCATATCGCATTACGAATGAATTAATAACATTAGATACATAAAATAACAACAAACATGGAAAACTTTCAAAAATAAATTACAACGTATATAACATATAGATAAATTTCACCATTGAAAATGTAAGTCCATAATATTTTTCATAAATACCAGAAAGTCAATTGATATTTTACTGAAAAATGTTATTTTCAAGCAAGATTTTATCATACTGACAATTAATTTTACCCAAGCTGATGACGACGGAATAGAATTAAAGTATAACTTATGCGCACTTTCAACCACAACATCGCATTGCAACATTTTGGGTAATATATTCTAGAAATAAATAAATTCATGAGATCTTTTCTGTTGAATATCCTTCCATTTCATCAAAGTGAATTGTGCTTCTATCCTTCGAATAAAATATTGACAGAAATTGAAATCATTAATGAATTTGACTCAAAACTATTATAATTTCGATCTCTTTTATAACTACTTAATTGTACATTGATTTACAAAACTATCAACACTCCATGGACTAGTCAACATTCCAATAAATCAATCCTTGAAGTTCATTTGCATTTTACACTAGACGCTCATTGATTTCAAACCAAAATCTCAGTTAGTCTACTGAAAATCCTGAACATTGTACCTACTACAAGAAATGATTCAACCGACACAAGTTCCTAAATTAGTTTTTACTGCTACTAAATTTAACAAACTCTCTGAAAGCTTCTTGAATCTCCTCGTCCATTTCATCTTCGGGATCGTACAGTTCATCCAGATCAGAAGAGTCGCTGAAATGTTCAAAAATTTTAGTCTTCCTGTCTATTAAATTTTCGGAAAGATAAAAAGTTAATTCAGTTCTATTCAGCTTGCAACAAAATGTTTGTTAAAAGACATAATTTCTTGAAAATAGATATTTTGGAAGCACTTGGTTCTCACCAATCAATGTCTATATTATTATGGAACTGCCAAAAAACAATGCTCAATAGTTATGATGCACTGTTTGGAACCTTTGGTGTAGTAATGGATATTACTGGAGTTTTTTCCCAAACTCCAAATCGTTATTTTTACACCTCGACACGTGTTTCGATCACCAAGTGATCATCTTCAAAGAGGAAGATCCTCTTGGTGTTGG
The DNA here is from genome assembly GCA_015342105.1 of Leptinotarsa texana. NCBI lineage: Eukaryota > Metazoa > Arthropoda > Insecta > Coleoptera > Chrysomelidae > Leptinotarsa > Leptinotarsa texana. The sequence continues at coordinate 28,483 of WOGN01000050.1, read as the reverse complement.
GAAAAAACTCCAGTAATATTCATTACTACACCAAAGGTTTCAAATAGTGCAGCATAAATGATTCAAAAGAGATTATTTTATAGGAGAATTTAGTTGTTGGCTTAAAAAACTAATAGGAGATTAAAACTCCTCTTTGAAGATGCTCACTTGGTGATCGAAACACGTGTCGAGGTGTAAAATAACGATTTGGTGTTTGGGAAAAAAACTCCAGTAATATCCAATGCTCAATAGACATAAACTGTCATTGACATTGCTTTAGGTTTTGACAAGCAAACACAGGGTTACGAGAAGAGTTTCAGACTTCTGCCAAAATATATCAGGATTGACCCATTCCAAGGCATTTATATGTCCTTCAAAGAATGTTACTGAATACACATCAGAAATGACCTATGTTGGCCTAATAGACCGACTTACAGATAACGATCGTCTGTCTAAGAGAAAAAGAAAGACAAAAGCAAGTTAAAAAGTAAGAAACTGTATCTGATGAACCTATTATAGAAAACATTATTGGGAATAACTCAGAATAATCAGCGCAACAAAAAATTGTAATTCATGGAGATCTATATAATAACATGATCAAAACTTAGCGTTTTAATATGAATTGAACTGTATTTTTTCTGGTCAAAAAAAATATAAGAGCAAAAGTGCTGGTCACGGTCTTTCAATTAAATCGACGTAATATCAGTTGAAAACCAGGTTTTGGAAGAGGAAGAACAAAAATTAATTTCTTAAAATGTCAATCGAGAGACAAAAATTTAACGAATCAAATAATCTGAACTGAATTTTCTTCAAAATAAAAAAGAATACTTACCTCAAAATGTCATCATTAGATTGCATATGAGCTGCTATGAACTCACTTTCTTCATGCGTAAGTGCTTCACCCTCTGCATTGAAAAATACGGTAGTTTGTTCCCCATCAAAAACAAAACCGTCAGATTCCTGATCGTTTCTATAAAACACAGAATATTATCATTAGTGAAATTCGAATAAAATAAAATTATTACTTACTCGGATACATCACTTGAATGTCCCCAATTGGATGACCTTAAATTAAAGACAGTATCTAGAAGTGTGGATGCTGAGCCTCTTACAGTGCCTTTTAGAGACTTCAGCTTGTCAAAAACTGCATCCAAATCAGGCTTATTACTTTGTTCTAAAGTATACCCTGTTAACTGAAACAAGAAAAAAATATCCATTAAAATAAAAAATTACCAAAACAACAATCGTTAACATATTCCCTGCAGAAAAAGCATAAATAGTGTTCATTTGAACAGCTGTTTAAATGAACACTGTTAGATTGAGTAAACTTCACGAAAATTGAAATCCCTCGTACAATATACTAATACTTATAAAATGCATGCGCCAAAATCTTTTCCACTAATAATATGTTGAAACCATACTAGAATGCTGACTGACTATAGAGACAAGAGTCGTGTTAGGAAAAGTCATTACAAGGTTAGTGATAAATAAACTAAATGTTGAAAATCTTTAACTGGTTGTCCTCAAAGAACATGCCTAAGAGATAAGGCATGATGACATCTACCATTACAAAGACGCCATCTATGGGATCTACAGAGAACTCAATCCTTAAATATTAAAGGTAAGAGAGCCACCCAAAGACCATCAGTTGCAAAGCCAAGCTTCAACATCGACTACCGACAATATTTGTTCTGTCTTTCATTGAAAAGCAATTAGTTGGAAACTATAGCCCAAACACAATGCATCTACAATTATTCATATGAATCAATTATTTATGGATTTCAGTTTTATATTTGTAATAAAATATAAAGAATTCTGCGCATGCAAATTATTTGTAAATGCAGAAAGTACATACCTTTAGTGCTTGACAAATACACTTTATGTTGTCATCGCCTCCTTTGGCGAATAAATTTCTGAAAGAATCTATAAGTAATGCTCCATACACATTGTGATGGGGTAGCTGAGTAAAAAGTTCTGCAATGAATAAGAGAACGTTCTGGGTATTACTATTGATTTCAAGTTGCTTCTTGCAGCCCATATGTAATTCCGCTCTAAATTGTGGACAATTCTGTTCTATGTACCAACATAACCGGGCTCCCGTGTACCTGAAGTTTGCATCGTTGATTGCCTGAAAATCATTGGAAAGAATTAAGATTTTATTTGATTTATTAGACATTGTTTCAATTGATAAAGAACAATATAAACTAGAAATTGAATTCTGGCAACATGAACATTTTGGCAGTTCAATTAGTCATTCGACAAATGAATAAATGAACGAAAACTTTTATATATTTCAATAAAAATAAAGGGGTAGTACATTCATTAAACCATTATGTTCTTCGATAGATATAAAGACAGCCATGAATATCAAAATATGTAGATTTTTTAAAGGTCTGCAAGTTTCTGGCTTGTGACATTTACGATATGAGACAAACTGTATTTTGAGTAATTGGTTTATACTGACTTCTACCAATTAAACCCCTAGTCATTTCAATATTTCCCAGAACTTACCTGTTCAAGTAAAATTTTTACTATCGTTGATAAAGCTATGATATCGTCAAAATATGGTGCAAGAGTTTCCAGGAATAACTCTAACAAATCGTCGAACTGACCCGGGTCCTTCGTTAGCGTTGTTATTAGTTGTTTCAATCTCCAGAAATCTGGTGTATTTTCAATTGCCTCCATGTTTTGCAAAACAGTGGCATATTCAAAATCATTGCTCTCATTCGCTTTATTTATTTTCAGTCGACTTTGTACGCTGCTAGCAAGCTTCTCGATTCTGTTGTTTGGTACATAAGTATGCCCGGAAGGGAACCATTCTGGAGCTTCTACTTTTAATTTCGAATTCGCAACCAATTCTTCAACAGTGACGTTTTTCTCTGATGTAAAATTTGAATTATCCTCTGTAACAGTTTCACTGCTTTCCACTTTTGTTTCTGTGCGAGGATTCGAATGTGAAGAATTGTTTAAAGCTATGTTTGGGGCAACTTTTGGTGGCCTTAAACTTGATTGAACCTGGTCCGGTTTTCTATCCCACAACACGAGTTTTTCAGCCATATTTCAGATTTAGAAATGGATATTTATCTGATAAATTTCATAAAATAAGTTAAATCTGAAATATTAAAATATAACTCAACGACGACACACAAATACACAATCAACACATCCACAAAAATAAACAAACTTTCTAATCATAAAAACCTCTGTTGACAGAAGACAACTGACTTATAGCATCTAGCTCTAGGACTGTAGTATAAATATCTCTCTCCCTCTAATTTCTCTTCTTCTCATTCTCTATTTCTTTGACAGTGGCTTCCCATTTGAGGGCATTTGGCCAGGCTCCTCCTCTCCATAGTGAACTGAAGCTTCGTTTGGGAGCGCAGCAGTCTTGATCGCAACAATGTTGCCAGCCAAAGTTTTTTTTGTCACTTTTTCTCCTTTTATATGAAGGTCTCCCGAAAGGGAGACACAAATGCACATGTTTATACATTTTATAGAAGTGACGACGTCGTCGACATCCAGCCTCGTTACTGGCGTAGGGGGCCTCTAAACTTTTACTTCAGTATTTATTCAAACGTAACTTCATTTTAGATTACACCTTTTGGATTCCTCTCCGACAACGATATCAAGGTGCCATCTATTGTAAAATCATGATAAAAATGTTTGGACCGTGGATTATTGTTCATTCAATAGGTGCTTGAATTTTATCAATTCCTAATTTTGATATTCAATAAGTTGAAATATTTTTTCCTTGAAGGTCCGAAGGTGTGTCTTACGCAAGTTAGAGTATCAGTTTCAGAAAGTATTTTCCACCCTCTGGAAAAATTATAAATATTTGTCCCACAATTCCTGGAGGCAGGACTTTTTTGGAAAATTTCCTCCTCTTTTTGAATATCATTTCAAATTTGAAAAAAGTTAAGTAGTTTTCGAGATAATTAAAAAAACAAACTTTTTTTTCAGTTAACTGTTCACAACTTTTGCAAGCGGCACTTGAACTTTTTGAAAAGAGGTTTGCCAATCATGATTCTGATTTCTCACAAACTGATTAGCTTCTTAAATGAATTCTTGTAATTACTTCAATGGTATTTACATTTGGGAAGAAATTGATATTCAAGTGAAAAATCAATAAATTGAAGATCTGAATAAAATACGAGCGATATATTTCTATTCTTGCTCTATCAACATGTGTAAGAAGTTGGGAAAATCTCATTTCTGTCTTCAAGAGTTTTTGAAAAAACAAAAGCGATTCTGTTTAAAATACCAGGGTTTCCATGCATCTTTTCCTGAGGGAAGCCATAACATGAAATTGATATGTCACTAAAAGTGATCTTAATTGTCTAAGAATATATGTCAATGAAAAAGAAAAAATATTTAATCAAATGAATTATATATTTATAATACTATATAGGACGTTACTAATGTCAGATATTCGAAAGATTAACATCATCACCACCAATGTCTCAAGTTTATAGTTTTCCACAAAATTATTAATTTTAAAACCTTCAACTTTGTCCTGAAGAAGTCTATTCTGAGACGAAAGCTCGACAAATTGTATAGTGTTTGGTTTTCAAAAGCGTATTGAGCGAAAAATCCGTTACTCCCTCTCTCCCACATATCACTTTCAGTCGTTGATCCGAAATATGAATATATTGTTGTCGATCATCTCATGCTAGCATATCAAAGTATTTAATCAGGACCACCAACAAGAATTAGGTCCTCGATAAAAAAAAACAAAAAAGCTTATAGTAGTAATATATTTTCATTTTTGTTTACAACAGTATATAATAATATACTCGTGTCTAACCTAAAAACATTGAACACAAATTTAAAAATGTTTTTGAAATCATCCATTATGTTATTTCAAATTTATTAAAGCAACCAAAACTTCTAAAATGAAGTAAAGAAACTCAGAAGAAAAAATGACAATACATGAATAAATCTAATTATATCTAATGCATTTGTGTTCGTTTATCCTGAGGAAATTTTATTCTAGAAATGGAGATTATATTAGGTTCATATTGATTACTTATATTTGAACAAATATTTATACTTTTATACTCTATTCTACACATTATGTCAAAAACATATGATCATAATATCACTTCAATAAAATTATAAGGAATGACACTAATGAACTTGTTCAATGAAAACTCCTGAAGATGCTATTGTATAGCGAAATACATGTCGCGGTTTGGTAAACTGTTAAATGAAAATGAAATTCTCACATTAAAATGTTTTTTTTATACGTAATTATGAATTTTCATCAATATCTCATTAAAATGACGTTTTTTTAAAAATATATTAATTTTTTTAATTGAGCTTCAACTCAGTGATCTAATAATTATATTATACAAAAAGAGACATCGCATTTTCTGAATACTAAATCAGCCCTATCGTGGTGCCACTTGTGTTTTGATTCTTGAAGATGTCAAAATTTCTACCGGTTTGGCCTGTATACACTGCAGAGCATTCGCCACACACACTCTATTCTATATTTCCCTGATTTTTTCATTCTATCTCGTTTGAGTTTTACATTAAACAGAGTTCTGCCTAAATTATTATTACTCATGAAAGCTGTTGATATTTTGTAAATTAGAGAAATAATTTTGAATATTTTCTGAAAGTTCACCTGTGTAGTTGATGCTACTGTAATTGTGTTCTCTGCAGTTTGGGTATAATTTACTCATAAGTGTTTTGTGAGCTTTACCTGTTATTATCTTTTCTATTAGAAAAATTGGTACCTGATTGTTTACTGCAATTTGCTTTATTTTTTGTTCATCTTGGAAATTCTTTTCAGGTAAAGAGATTTTGAAAGCTTTGTGTACCTAAACGCGAATAACTGATGTGAGTCAAAGGAAATTGTATAGTCTTTGAACGTGTTTTTCCTGTAGATATTGAATTGAAAAACATTATTGACTCTTAAAATATTCAAATTTAAGAAGTTAAGCTCATTGATTTGTTCAATTTCTACTGTGAATTCAATTTTGTTATGCAGACTATTGAGAAAGTTTAGACATTGATTAATTTGTTTGTGTGAACTATCAAAACCAACCAATACGTCATCAACATATCTGAACCAAAGAACAATGTGTTTCTGGGATGCGAGTATTTTCATGTCCATGAAATTATCTGCTAAAATGGAACTTAATGGCGAGCCCATGGGGAGACCTGAGTTTTGCAGATGAAGATTATTATTATATTCGAACAAATTCTGTTTCAAACATGTATCAAGGAGATGGCAATATTCGGTAGTTATATATGGATTTGTATTACTCTTATCTAATATGTATTTCACGAGGGAAAGACATTCATCTGTTGGAATGTTGGAAAATATGTTCTGCAGTATATACAGGCCAAACCGAAAGAAATTTTGACATAACGTTGCGCGAACACGTCTGTTTGGACAAAAAGTCTACAATCTACGAACATCTTCAAGAATCAAAACACAAGATAAGTAGAGATAATCTCAAAATCCTATACATATGTAATAAAGGGAAAAAATGAATCTGTTGGAAGCCATGGAAATTGACAAATCAATTAATAACCAGAAATATATACACCTAAACAAGCAACTCAAGTTATGTAGGTCTCCACTCTTGAATTTATGAGTTCAACACCCCTATAATCTTCAGTGTTGAATTTTAAAGTTTGACCCCATTATCAAGTATAAAACTGAGCTTTATACTTAAACCCGAAGTTAAACCCAAAACCGGTCATATAAATAAAATTAACTAGTGAATTTCATTTCAATAAAGTAATTTATTATTATCAATCGAGTTTGGAGTTGATAGAGGAGTTAAAAAAAATTCAACAGTAATATTTTCACTTTGATTGGTTTTTGATCACCTCACTTTGCAGCTAGCTTTTGCTGGATTCCATCGAATAATTTAGTACTGGAAACAAAATATTTTCAATAAAAACATAACAGGTAAGGGGAAAGAAGGCACCCTACATTTTACACTTATGAACAAATTTCTTTCACTGCCCCACATCAATTATATATTTAAAAAGTTGAAAATTTTTGAAGAGGACGTGTTTCGTAACTCTACGACACATTATGATCATATGCTTTCTTCAGAAAAATTCCATAACAAACTCACTTTTGTATAAAATCTGACATGAATTTGTACCTTGCGAATAGCATTATGTTAACTATTTAAAAAATATTTTACCACATATCTTCTGAGGGCTAAATCTTTATGTACATATCGACAATATCGGAGGTTTATTATTCTATTACGAGTTAAATGGTAGTTAGGGATTGAACACAAAACGAACCTGCAGTCTATTGAAAGTTGTTTGAGCAAAATGAAAATCTTGATGAAATTTCACACGTTTACATTTTGTCCAAATCAACAATGTAGATATCAAGTTGAAAGAACAAACCCAGGGCATTTGAATTAGAAATATTCAATATGGGCACGGGTTTTATTAAAAATATTCAACTAGGAATGGAATCTATGAACTGAAAATACTAAACTAACCTACAACTTTGCTTTCACATGCTTCTGGTGGCAAGATAAAAAAGTATCAAGTACTGAAAGGTGAAAAGTCTTATAATATCGAGTGGAATAATCAAACAGACATCATCAAGTTACTTTAAAATTGTGATTACTCTGACCCTTTACTTAACAAAGCTGACAGATATTTGTAAATATGTTAAAAATAGAGTATTGCTGATTTGTTTCAATGTCTTCATGTATAGTAGAATTTCTCGTTATGTTAATTAATATTTGAAATGGTGTATACATTTTGATATACTGAAGATAAGTGAACAAAGGGTCAAAACGTACTACATGTTAATAATGTTTTTTGGAGATGTTATTGAAAAAAATTATAATTTTCAACTTGATTAACAAATTGGCATTGATATTGTATAAACCAAAGTTTAATTGAATGTAAAAAGTATTCAAAAGTTATTTGTTGTTGGAAGTTATATCTGCTAATACATAGTTAAAATAGAAGTAGAGAAGGATTTATGTTTTATATCAGCCTCCTTCAAATAATCCACTGAATCCTTATACTTTGGATAACAAACATCTCTCAAATCTCAATTATCATAAAAAAAAAATATATGAATACAAATTTGAAAAGTGGTCATAACTAACTGATAATACCCCATACTTTTCATCAAGCCAGGATAAGATAGTTGCTGATTTTGGACAAAATATATTGTTTATGAATGGGTCAGTCTTTTGTAAGTTTTGTAGAAACATTTCATAGGAAGTGGATACATTATTCTGAAATGAAAGGAGCTTTTGTTCATAAAATATCTTTCTTTTGTCAATATATAGTTCGCATCATTTCACTATTCAATTACTGAAATAAACAACCCTCTATATTTCGGAAAATAAAAACTCTGAACTCCGAAAATATAAAATATAGACCTTTCTTTCTCTGATTACAGGTAGATTTCAAAGCATAGATTTCTTCTATTACAAAAAAATATAGGTTATACTCATCTCGCCAGCTATTCATAAATTACAATAAAATAAATGTCACAGAAAGCAAACTTTTTACACACAGCTTAAATACATTATAATGAAAAAATGTACATTTTATCTACAGAAATCTCATTGGTAGTTTTCAAAATAAAAATGGAATTCTTCGAAGTTATAAAATCTGGTTTTGTAACGGCAATACAAAAAAAAGTAATTGATCAAATCACCCCCCGGACTGCTGGCAGCTCAAAATATTTTACAACTGAATTTGAACTATTACCAAATGGTAAACCCATTCAAATAGGCAGTATTAGGTTGATATGGACATAGCATATTGTCTTTTAGAAAAGTGATAGCGAAAAACTGTTCCTACAGACCAAAAATATTACAGTCCAGAACATCGGTGAAAACTAATGAAGAAAAAAATTTGAAGCTTACTCATTGCCGAGTTGTTAGATTAATTTGCAGAACATTGTTATTTGAAATAAAAAATCTGAAGCCTATAATTCAGTCATTTATCGTGCTGGATCAAAAAGTTATTAAAGGGGAAAGGTCACGAAAATCAGTTTTTTATATTTCACCAATCAAGTTGGAGTTTTCAGGCGTCGAGAATAGTATATTGCAGTTCTGGAGTTGGGAAAACGTGCTTGTCTTGAATTTATTCTATGCCAGAGGTTTCACTTTCACCTTTTAATAGCTTTTACCGAGTTTCCAAACACAGTTTTAGGATTTCATTGAATTATATACCCCAGTGATTTGCTTTGGTAAGATTTCGAAAATTATAGGGGTGCGTGCACATCTTTTGACTGATTAAAATCTCATACTGAAAGGGGGATGCTGAAAGGAGATAAATTCATCACATATATTAAGGGGGCATATTTGAAGACTGGCTGTAAATCAAATTATTTAAAAGAACAATTCATTCAAGCCAGACTCAACTCACCTACACTGTAAGTTAATGTACTGACACCTATCAGAAAACAATGGGCTCATTCAGGCTAATTTAGTTTTTCATTGAAAATTATATATTATGAAAGTAAATCATCTCCCAAGTATCCCACAAGATTTTCCGGTTTATATGTCAATTAAAAACTGAAAATTTGAGATCGCCCGCGGTACATCTTGACGTCACACCAAACGAGTTTCGAGCTGTGGCAACCGACATAATTTCGGATTTTTCTCTTGAAGTAAATAGATGTTCGCTCAATATTGTTTTTCGAATTCCATTTTTCAACTAATATTCCAGACAAAGTAAAATCTGATGATGTATCAACAGAAGTCATGTATGATGTACTCAAACTATCACTGTCCTCGGGGGAACTTAGTAGTAATTATTTTTTCAATACTTCTGTATTTTCTATTTCTTGAATTCTAAAATCAAAGGTCTTTCCTGTGTACCTGCTTCATCAAATATGATTTGATTTTCAGCGATATCTTCGTTACAAGTATTCAACAAAATTTGTTTTTCCTTTTTTTGAACAAACGGTGGAGCTTTATATGTATGGGCCGTCGGTGTATCAATCTGACAATCAAATATATGCGGAATAACACCTGGTTTCAATATAATTTTTCCCACTTTCATAGTTTTGATATACATGTCATTTTTTAAGTCTGTTTCAACTTAAAACTCAAAGTAGTGCTCAGAGTAAACTATATTTTTTTATTAATCATTATCATTCATACTTACATTAAAATGATCTTCGCAACAAAAATGCACCCCCTTGGCAGATACAAAATCGCCCCTCCGCATAACTTTCGTAACAGTGAAATAAAAACTTTGTCTGATGCAGTTACCGAAGAATTCTTGCAATGGTGCAATACTTGTAACATCATTTTTTAACATTATTCATATTCACGTAGTTGACACACTGCAGTAAACAACACACAACTTGCTTTCTACGGCTTTAGCATACGTATTTCGCTTATCCGCCAGCACTCCCTTGTCGCCGAGTCGACTGATGTGACCTCAAGCTTGACCACGCCCCGTTTCGGTGAAAGCCACGTTCAACAATTAATTTGAGGGGGAAGATAAAGAGTGAACATTCAGATTTTTTGCATATGTACTAATTGAAGCATAAGCTTTCAAATTATGAAATAAAAAAAATGTTAAATGTTGAAAATATTAAATCAAATAAATAAAATTCAGATTTTTTGCAGATGTACTATCTGAAACATAAGCTTTCAAATTATAAAATAAAAAAAAAAGTTAAATGAGCCCATTAATTCCCCCTGGCTAATATCACAAAGAGCGTTGGATTATATTTGACATTTGTCAGTGCAGGATTCTTCACAGCAGCAATTCCTGCATATGCTGTTGGCGATACAACTACTGGAACCGAATTTCAATTATTGGAACGAGTACACTAGGCAAGTTGCAACTGGCCTCAACAAACTGTTCTTTTAGATAACTTGAGATGTATTCAGATGAGGAGGTACCCAAAAAATGAACAATTATTTATTCCCAAGAAACTATAATAGTTTAGGGAATTGAGAGTAAGTTATAACTCGCAAACTTACACAAAGAAATAATAATGATAACAGGTTTTTATGGTACACATTATCGAAGGCGATGAGGCAAAAGAAGCAGTGCTCTTGTTGATTGGTTGCATTAAGTGACCTCATTCGTTTACAGTTTATTGCAGGTAGCTAGACTTCATTTGTGTTAATAGTCTCTGTGTTTTGGTTTAAATTACCTCCAAGTTTCTGACTATTTGTCGCCTCCAAATGAGAAAATTCATTTAGTTGCTCAATATTATAGAGTTTTCTAGTGGCTAATCAATTTTAAAATTTAGTCATTCTAAGAAATTTCTGCGAAAACCTTATCTGTCTAAAACTACAAAACACCAGGTTCAAGGTAACCTTTCTATAATACTGGCATCAATGTATCAATCCACTAGCCAGCGTTATAACACTCAAGTTTTGGGATTGCAGAGATTCAGTGTCGAGTTAGAAGTATGTCGTTCTGTAAAAGTATTGGCATTCTGCAAACAGGTTTTAAATTTCGTTATCTAACAACTCGACAAAGATGAAAAACATCGATTTTCTTCATTTAGCACCTTGGTTTATCAATCCAACAGTACGATTGAACTAAAATATTGGGATACATATTATAATACTAAGTCTTTTCCTTCAACACTACATAAATTAACCCGGGTACAAAACATCTATTTTATGTAAGTAAAAAAAAGAACTTCACATCATATTCTTCAAACACAACAACCTGAAAAACAAAGACATTATTAACAAAGGAACTGTTCCAGACTTCTCATTGTTATACAAAGTGTTTCTGATAAACAGGTTCCACTCATGAATTTATCAATATCTCGTTATATTTATTTGTGAGCTCTGATATGAAAAACATTAAACGAGAAACATGTAGTGATCAGACTTCTGAGTCATGACGTCAATGGTCACCATAGTAACGCGAATTTTTTTCTAACGAACGTGAAGAATAGGTCTTTTCATCATAAGACGAGCGCAAGCGTTGCCGCTATACTGAAATGGTGGTAATTCAAAACATTCGTACTATTTTATTCAACAATGGCTGGGCACGGAATATTATCTCTACACACAAATGAATTATTGGAAAAAACCATTGATGGTGCTTAACTTGTTTATAATTCAGTCTAGGCTCATATTAAAAAGGGGTTAAAATGTCATGAGCGTCCGCAAAAAGGAAAAAAAAAGTTAGCTGGTTAAGGTTAGGTATCAGCATTTGTTTACTATTTAAAAATATATTAAAAAAATTAGTATTTACAGTTTTATTCCTATTAATAATTTCAATTTATTTGATGTAATTGAAAATACATTTCAGTTGACAAGAATATTACTTATGAAACTAATAAATAAATCAAGCCATTAATATTTTGAGGCTGTACATATGACAATATTAATTAGACAAATATGTAAATACTGAACTAAATATGTGTAGTAATTTTTATTAGAGGGAAATATTTAATACAAAATAATATATATGCAATTTATCTATTTTTGTATATTCAGATCCATTTGCTTTTTCCATATCTACTCTTCTATATTTTTCAGATAAGCTGGTTCTTGCTTTGATCACCTATAAACAAGTTTGAGGTTATAACTCCGAAAATCAGATTTCTGTATAATTTATTTTTCCGCCCACCTCTATCCAAAGTATACATTTCCTGGCCTCATTGTAGGGAGCAAAGTCGTACTTTTCCTCACTAGGAAGGAAAAGTAAAAGTGACGTCATGGTACATAATCAATGGAATAATTTATACGGCATTGACAACCTAAACTATATTCTATTATATAAATATAAAGTTCACCGTTATTTATAGAACAACCTGTTTTTTTGCAATATGGTATAAATTAGCAGGTATTTTAATTCAACGATTTTTTCATTGATAATTTGTTAGATTTATAGATCCATCCGGTTTTCGAATTTATGACAAATTTTATAGCATGCTATGGTCATTTGACAGTTTCAAAGTGTGATTCACCATACATAATAGGTATAACTGTAAAATATTAAGAATATTTTAAAAATGAGTCATTCAAGCGATTTTGAAGATATAAATAATACACCACCGGATATTTTGGAAGAAGTTAATGTAACGGTACAATCTTTATTGCCCCAAAAATCTAAAGATAAATACGAAAAACAATATTTGTTTGTAAGTTTAACAAATAAATTATTTGTTAGTAGTTTCATAAATAAATTATTTAAAAATTTGAGGGAGGCGAAAAATTCATATGTATAACATGGGGATAAAGTGAGTTTTCCTCCCTTGAATGACGCGACGCGTAGCGGAGGGCAGTAATCTTCATTCTCGGGAGGAAAAGTAACACTTTCCTCCCTTGTTATACAAATAGCTATTAACACTAATGCTAAAAATATTTTCAACACGCTACTTTGTGAACATCATCTTTCAATACTCTTGACAACCATTAAAAATGCCATTTTCAATGACAGTTGTACAAAAATAGCTATTTCCTATTCAGTTTGTAATGCAAACATTCATTGTAGAATTGATTCAGATATCATTCTTAGAATTGCTACATAATATACTTAGTATAAAAAAGGTGAAATTTCACTTAAACTGCCATACCGATGTTTCGGAATTGCCTCTTCAGTACCAATTTGGATAACATTGCAATATAAAGCACTGACTTCATTCATAAAAGTTATGACTTCATGTCACAGTTGAATTAAATTTACTCACATCATCGATGACAGTACACAATGACATTCATTCACTTATTTGATTCAATCCCAGCCACAGGAATCTTCTTTGAATTGAAAGGGATATATTTTTCAAGAGGAATAATTTGTTGGGAAAAGAAGGTTTTGATTTCTTACTTTTTTTATAAAGGCAGAGAAGTAGTGACCCAAAACTTTTTTTTCTCTAGATAAATATTATACCGCTTTTCACGAAAGCTGCGTTAAACATATGTTTTCAGTATAACTAATAATGTTGATACATTTCACCACTGACAATATTATTGTCAAGCAATCCAACATCCCATTACTTTTGACTTAATCAATTTTAGTATTGTAGGGAATTGAATTTCCTACAACTTGTGTTTCAAACATTTTTTATACGTTGCGTTGAATTTTTTTTCAAAATAGAGAGCGGAGAGCGCGCGGTTAGGGCATCATTTAAGGTCAACCGGTAGTCCTGGTCAAGAACACGCCATATAAAGCTTATTAATAATTGATAGATACATAATTGATTGAAATTTTCATTCCTTATCAACTATAACATTGAATTCAATAATTTTTTTCATTAATTAATTATGTATCTCTTGAAAAACACTCATAACCGATTACTAAAATTTGAAAATAGTTCAGGGACAAACTTTAATTACATTTCAATTATATTATTACGATATTTACTTGGGGTTCGTTTTTAAAAACAACAACACTAATAATACTTAGACAACTTTTATTCACTTAATACACAACTACTGCAGTGATTATAATTCACTTAGAATACTTGCTTGCAAATCTTACTACTCTCTTACTAATAATGATCTCTGCCGAAGGAACTCGCCGGTTATATAGTAAGATCGATGTATCTCGAAATTCTAGATACTTCGTTGGAATTCTTTTCTATAATTTTCCAGTTAATCGCCTAGGGAGGTAACGTGCGTGTGACGTAATGCTCAGGTAGAGGTCCCTTCGTCGAACTGGGTCAGCGGCGGCGTTAGATTTTGTAACAATATTCTCATTTTCACCGATTACATTTTGAATGGAAAATAATAATTGCCTCTTCCTTACCTAGAAATTAGGACCCCTATTAAGTAGTAAGAACCTTTCTATTTATAGCCGGTAGGGACAGACTTTCAATTGTATTGTATTGTCTGGTTGAAAAATTATTTGAGAATGGAATTCAAATCTTGTTGGCAGTCTATAATGCTCCAAAATCTGTCGAGAGTATTGATCATATCATGCACGATATGTCAAGTTTACAGACTGACTGAACCTGTGCAATTAATCAAATATTGCACCAAGTGTGTTTATTATCGACTTCAGACTTGGTAAGGATATGATTTGGAACCCTGGGATTGACGTTGGACAATGCGTAACAAATTTATGGAAAGACAATTTCAGCACCTGATCTAGAGGAATTGCTCAACACAATATTCTGCAACTGCAAGAATTTGGGTCGCAGTACTTTTTAGCTTGTGGTCAGTTTAATGGGCAAGCTTGTCTTAATTCTTTACCATATCAGAAAGATGGCAACGAAGACATAACCTTTGACCCCGAAATCATGGAGTAGCTGGAGACAAATGTCGTTGAAAACGACAAAGAAGAGGACTTTGAAATGATACAGCGGTCGAGAGATGACGAGAGGAATAAGAAGATAATTGAAATCATAAGTTGTAGTCCTTGTAATTTTCATATTTTTTTAAATTCCATAATCATAAATGTACGGCATGTTTTTCAATAAAAACATAAATTAGGAATTTTTTTTCTTGTTTTTCTCTATTCAAGAAGTTACTATTATAAATGACATAAGAATTGAAATATAATCAAAGTAGTTTCCTTAACAATTCGATAACTACACTGCCACGTGGGTGTTATCAAATAAATTGGTACTGAATGAAAACTAGATATTTAAGTAAAACAATCATTAAATATAATGTAATAGTTGATGAAAAATGAAAAACTGGTAATTACGTATTAATCAATATTTAATAAACTTTATATGGCGTGTTTTTGACTGGGACTACCGGTTGACCTTGAATGATGCTCTAACTGTGTGCTCTCCGCCTTCCATTTCGAAAACGATTAAACGTATAAAAAAAAAGTTGCAGGGAATTATTTCCTCTGAGTACAGTATTTATAATGAATACAAATAGCAAAAAACTCATAGAAAACAGAATATTTCAAATTTTTTTACAAAAAATCGATTTTTGTCATCTTTGAACTTGGATTTTAATAGTCGCGTACACTCTAACATATACAGTGTGTTTCAAATTCGATCGTCACTATTGGGATCTCGGAAACTACGAGAGATACGTAGATTGTTGAATTGGGGCAAAGGTGCACATTTACTTAACTAACAATATGACGTTGAGCAAGTTCTGAAATTCCGAGTGTATTCGGAGATATACGAAAAAAACCAAAATTTTACTTATTCCCTGCTACATAATGGTGTTTCCAGATTTGCTTTATTTTTCATTATTACATTGATTTTTTTCTGTTTTGAATAGAACCAAATTTTACCTTTTCAATGATGACGAAAAATTGGAGATATTGAAAAATAATAATTCGTATCATGAAAGGCTTTGACTCTGATGTTTCTAAATTTGACTTTCAAGTTGTTACACTCAATGACAATTTGTTATTTAAGTTATTGAATTTTTGACGAAAAATGGCTTTCACGAATGAAGAAAAAATAGATATGATACAAATGTATTACAAATACGATAGAAACAGTGTTAGAACATGGAAGAATGTTCAAGTTATTGGATCAAAATCTCACCGATTTTGCTTCAATTGCAGAGCCGAGGAAAAAATACGGAAACAAATTTGATAAATGAAGTATGTATGAGGTGAGTTAGATATTATGTCCTTTTCAATAAAAATTAATAATTTACAGATACACATGAACCTGAGGAAATCTACAAGTCAAATTTCCTTCGAAATTACTATTTATTTGTCATACAAGTGCCTGAAGAAATCTCAAAAAAGCGGTTTAAATTGTTAAAAAATACACATATCTGAAAAATTGCATCCAGGTGATCCCGAAAGGCGATTAGAATTTTGTAATCGGCTAATAAGAAGACTTGATTTTCCTGTTTTCGTGGAAAATGTAGTTTAGACAGACGAAATCACTTTTACGAATTGTGGGACATTCAACCGAAATAAGGAACACATTTGAACACATTGGAGCATAAACAACTCCAGGCAGTTCCGATAAATTTCGAGAAATAGACACAATGTCTATATTACCTCATACATACCTCATTTTATGAGGTATGTATGAGGTAATATATACGATGATTATGTATGAGGTAATATATGATGATTCTGTCTCCGTATTTTTTCATTGGCTTTTCAAAACCGAACCAAACTCGGTAAGATATGGTTGTCGTCTTTCGGGATACAAGTTTGAATAAATTTCCGACGTCCTAACACTGTTTTTATCGTTTTTGTAATAAATTTGTATCTTTTTTGTATCTTTTTTCATCACTCGTGAAAGCCAAAATTCGCCAAAAATTCAATGACTTGTACAGTCACAAAACGTTATTGAGTTCAACAAATTGAAAGTCATATTTAGAAAAATCAAAATCAAAACCTATTATGATAAGAATAAATTTTATTCAATATCTCCAATTTTTCAAAAAAGAATTATAACTTATGATACATCATTGAAAATGTGAAATCTGGTTCTATTCAATGAATCCAATATAGTGCCTCTTAGAAAAAATAAAGTTGATGATGGTGGCCGCAAGACGAAACGTCGGATTGCAAATATGAAAACATCATTATGTAGCAGAGAAAGAGTGGCAACGTGGAAGTGCAATTTCTTTTTGAATCCTTCGAAAAATATAACCAGAAATAAATAAAAACCATTTTCCGAAATTTCTGTTTTTTCCGGGTATCTCAGGATATACTCGGAATTTCAGACCTTTCTCAAAGTCATATTGTTAGTCAGATTATTGCGCAACTTTGCTCCAATTTAACGATCTTCGTATTTCTCATAGTTTCCGAGATCCCAGTGGTGAGGATCGAATTTGAAACACCCTGTATAGGTTTCGCGATAATTTCGATGATGTCAATATACAAGTTTATACGAGTTTATTGCTGGGTATATCTAATTCCGAGGTAAACTTACTAAGCTTCCTGAACTAGAATGGCAATATGAGTGAGTGAGTATATGGGTGGAGCAACTTGTGGATGCAACTTCAATTCGTTCTTGAGCAAACTTTGAATGCAATCAATATACTCGGCTGCCTTAGAATTCGGCAAAATGTGGAGAAAAACTTTTGGAATATTTTTTAAATAGGATGCTAATGACAGAAATCAAGTTGCAGCGTGGATGACAGTGAATAATAAAAATAATAGCTGCCACTTTTCGCAAAACACTTCATTGTCTCACAGTGAGGATGAATATTATATAGGGTGGCCAAACAAAACAGCCTCTCGATTCACAATTGATTTTTTGAATTCCGCCAGTGCTTACTTTCTACTTAGGTTGTCAAATGTTTATACTGGCTACTACTTGCATCCATACAATAGTTTGTTTATATACTTAATATGTAAGTATATTCGTAGGTGGTAGTTATTTTTGCAAATCATAAGAAGTCACTAGTTGTGTACTATAGATTTCATTTCTGGTGTGAAATTCAAAGAAGGCCACCAAAAGTGGAATTTTGAGAACACAGAGTCTTTGATACACACATATTTGAACACAAAAGTTGTGAATAAATTTTTGAACAAATAGAAATTTTCAAAGAGATAAGCAGATTTTGGTTCTCCTGAAATTTTAACACAGTTCCTGATACTAGAATATTCAAAGATAATGATCCACGGTGTATAAAATATTTTCAATGCTCCTTGTAGAATTTTACTCATCATGTTGTTAAAAGGAAAGCATCAATTATAATGATGATT
This sequence comes from Leptinotarsa texana, assembly GCA_015342105.1. Classification (NCBI taxonomy): domain Eukaryota; kingdom Metazoa; phylum Arthropoda; class Insecta; order Coleoptera; family Chrysomelidae; genus Leptinotarsa; species Leptinotarsa texana. The sequence goes on along the minus strand of WOGN01000050.1, from coordinate 9,961 downwards.
CAAACACATGTCTATTAGTGATATATTTTCGACTGAATATGCATTTGGCATAAAGCCATCAAGATCAATTCAATTGCAACGACGGTCAAGGTTTTGTTTTCAACTTATCGACTCATTAGCAGCCTACACACATTTTTTGAAACTCACTTCTGTATCCAAGCGATTAATACCTTTGGATTACTTACCTATTAAGAGATAGATATTTCTACCAATCATTAAATTTCCGAAAAAACTGACATTCATATGAAAGATGTATAAAAAAAATGAGAACAATAGCAATTTTATTTTTTCGAATAAAGTATGTGTAAAATGATGGATGTAGCCGTTACTACGTGATAGGAAATCATAATGAAGAAAAGAGAATTGAAACTTTCTGTTTTTTACCACTTTTATTTGTAACTAACGGTAATGCAGAATTAAAACTTTCTTATGTGTTTACCACTTTTATTTGTAACTAACGTTACTGCAGTTTCGTTCTATAAGGACATTTTCAAATTTATACAATAATGTATAGGTAAGTATAATGTATAAGTTTGTAAATGTCCTTATACATTAATGTATAAGTTTGAATATTTCCTTATAGGACAAAACTACAGTAACGTTAGTTACAAATAAAAGTGGTAAAAAACATATTTCAATTCTTTTTTCTTATTATCAGTCTTGGTATCTAATGTTATCTGACTGAACAACTTGACCTTGATTGAGATTTATTGTACCGAGTAGACCGAGAGATCATCAACATTGAGGAACTCGTGTAGTGAACAACGTGTTACTACAGTAACTGGAGTAATTATTCTGTAGTGAACTGTAAGTTATTTACTGTCTTTGAACATTCCTTCGAGCAATGAACTAAAAGAAAATATTCTCAGTGGAAATTCATAAACCTATCATCTGAGATATTGACTATCAAGGTAGCAGGGAGTCATTGTGAAAAAAAACTTGACAAAGCGTATAAAATAAAAAGAAAATATTGATGGAATGCCAGCCTATTCCAACTACTCAGGATAGAATTTTTTAAGGAAATGCGGATCTATAGAGAAGAATGTCGAACTATAATTTATATGTATGAAACATATATTCACGCTATACAGATATCAAAAAGTTTGGAGTGATCATACCATGGAAGGTCTGAAAAAACCTGTTAGTGAAGGTCAACACATAATACACGCGGGTCGCGAAAATAGGTTTGTGCCTAATGCTTACATAAGATGGAAATCAAATTGTGATAAAGGTAATTATTACAGAGAGATGAATTTTGATAAATATAGAAAATGGGCGTTGAAACAGTTGACTCCGAATTTGTCTTCAAAAAGCATTGTAATGATCGATAATGAACCATGCCAACAATATCGACCAAAATAGCCGACATGCAATCAGACAGGAATATTCCATTTGGGAAAAAACATGCTGAAATCTGAATTATATACCCTCTTAAACAACTATAAGCTAAAATGTCAAAAATTCCAGCGGTATGAAATAGACCAGCTCTTTCTAGTACAAAATCGCAACGATGTACGTTCACCGCCATATTACCCGGATTTGAATCCAATTGAATTGGTTTCGAATGGACTGAAATATTAAGTGGCAAATGAAAAGGTTATTTCCAAATTTAACGATGTCATGCGATTTTGCAACGATTTTTTTTAACAGTTTCTTCCGAGCAATGGAGAGCTCGCTGTGAAAGAGCAAATGAATTTGAGGACGATTCATGTGAAATAAACCCATGATAGACATCATCGTGGTTAATCTGATTATTAATTCATGTAATGAGGATAGCGACACTGCATCGAAACAGGAGAGTATGGGAATTAAGTTTTAGAGGATGAGAGATGGTAATCTATCCGGAATTGAATCACTTTCTGACAAAAAACATTATCAACAATAGACGAAAAATCATATTATAATTTTTAGGCAACCAATCTTCGAAAATATTACCTGAATTGTATCTATGTATATAGTGGTATTTTATTATCAATATTGCAAGCAATGTTCTGTAGATTATTTACCTGCTACATTTCATATTCGTTCTATCAATTAGTTGCAATTATATATCACTCACTATCTTTCAGTTACTATCCACCTGCACAAATTGGGGCTTCCTTTCGTGGTATATGTGTTGTTGTAAACACTTTTATAGTATTCGTTGCGTATAGTTTTTTCCACCTTGTTTGAGTCTTTCATCATCGGATGTTTTTGTTTTTTCAATCTGATAAAGCAAAATTTGAACAAATTTCATCAGTTTTATGATAAAGTAAACAGACACATCAAACTAAAATACGAACGTTTTAAATAACATTCATTTTAAGATATTTTCAGTAATTTGGCAAATACCTTCTCTTTTAGTTGTTGACTAAATTTTCGTTAGTTATCAAGAAACTTGGTATTTGCGAAGAATTTGAACTGAGCGCTGTTTACCGAAAGATCCAAAAAGTGGAGTTTCTGATCCAGAGTAATCTTTCGTGAAATGAATCCACATAAACTCAGTCTAATTGAAACCATTTCGTCTATAACAATATAATCATATTTATTTGCTACGTCTACTATCATGAGTAGGATAAAATAAAACTTAGTCATGGAAAACGTTAATTGAAAAATTATTCTGGAAGCAGTTGTTTTGAGGTATGAGTCCTCTACATTCATATCATTATAACTAATACAAACTTTCACTGAGACATTAATATATAACTTTTTAGTATTTTTATTAACGCTTGATACATAAAAACAGATATCAAAAGCTCGAATTGGAAGTCAGAGAGTAATATTCAGTCGTTGTGTGCCACAGAAGTAGAATATGGACCGGCTTGCTTCAATGCAAACGCAATTCCTCTACTGGAAGAATTATTTTTCGGAGGTGATGGAGGTATCACCTTCGGGACAAAAATGTATCCAAAAATACAGGCTATATGCAAGCACCAGAACATCTGATTGTATAAAGCAATACTTGGCCAAAACTCCAGAAGAACAAATGGGAAAGTGATGTACGCTAACACGAAATGAGTCACAGCAAAAGTTATAAGGTCATATAAAAATTTTGTTTCTCGACTTTCTGTGAAATGGTTTCTCACATGTCTCCTCACAACTCTGGAAGTGAATGTAAACATAGCCCCACTGAAAAAAGTCAAATAATATCCAGGATAAAATCCGTGCCAAATTGCAGAAAGAGCATAAGTTAATATAGTGGCATATTTTTTAGTTCTATCATAAACCAACATCCTCAACCAAGTATTCGTTCCCTTATTCCAGGCTTCAATACTTTCTTTCAAACTTGTAGCGAATTCGAACCTGAATATATCGACATTGGATATTTTATCCCATCTTGCTGATCCATTCTCAGCATAGCCAGAAAACCCTATGCCACAGTTATTACAAATAGCATCAGCTATAGTCCATGCAAAATAATACTTGAATCTCACTAATGTTGTACTAACAGTCAGGTACCAAAATTTGTAACTCACACTGGTATTGATTAGGAAATTTTCCTCTTTCACTTTTCTTATTGGGAATATCGGAAGGAACTTGACAAAAACAATAGCACACACTAACGCCAACGAAACTTTTTGGCAAATTATTTTCACAGGACTAGGCTCATGGACGATCACTGGAGCAGATTTTGAGCTGCCCTGTACCTTGGAGTAGTTTTTACCTTCTATAAAGTCGATGTAGTCGTTGAAGAATATTACAGGACCTGCCATTAATGATGGAAACATTAACGTATAGCTAAAATATTCAATAGCACTGGGAGTCTTATACACAGCATGATATTTCTGATTATTTGTCATCTCTTCTTCTTTCTTCGTCAGGCCGTCGTGCAAACTGAAAGCTAAGGAGGTCACTTTTTGAGTTATAACCATAAGTGGCCCACTTATGTCCAGTCCGTACGATCCATAATCATAAACTTGTCTGTGCAAATGAAGGCAGGACAGGTATATTAAGGCCACTATGAGCACCATTCCATGCATGACATGAGCATTCTGAGTGATAATTACCACATAACATACTGCGGGAAGGCCAGCCAGGTGAATTGCTTGAAATCCGAAACAGAAATATCCAATCAGCATTCCAAAAACCAATCCAAATGCGTGCCGCACCGCCGTACTTGTTCTCGAGGGGTGTAACACTGTCCGGTAAAGCGTTGCCAACCCCAAAGCAACAAGTTGACTCATTATAAAATTGAACTGATCTGTCGCCAGCCCGGTATATTGGGCTAGGCCAGCAAAAAGCTGGCTCCCGCCGTACTGTTCACTATTCACAATCATTTTCACGGTGACATTTAGAAGAAATCGTCTCAGCTGCACTGACAACTGCGGTTCGTAAACACTGAAATATTCGAAGCGGTGTGGTATGATTTCATGCAATTTTCATACGTCCATAACGCCGTCTCTCTCTGACCCAACTGAGGCTAAGATGTGGAAGATGTACTTGACGCTGACCTGGTGTCTCCCTCTCTTACTGCAATAGCGAACCTAGTTAGACACGCCTAGTGAAAAGAATTCGGGGTCTGGCAACTACAAGAATATGACACGTAATGCGCTTGTGTTGCAGTTGACTATTAGAAAATCAATTTTTATAACAGTGCGATTACGGTTTATATTTGCGTGATATATTTTTGAGAAGCAGTCATTTACAGTTGATTTGGAAGGATTTGTTGAAATAAATTAGTATAACAGTGGTTTAATAAATCATTTTTAATTTTATCAAGAACTAGGTCAAATTTTCGCGGGATGGGAAATGAATGTTGAAATACGAACGACAAGTCTCAGAAGTTGAAAAACTTGTGCGAGCTAAGGACTAACGAAGTCTTACCTTTTAACGTATGATTCCTAACACGGTGAACATGAAAGATATATAACAAAATCAATTCACTCTTCAACATCCATTTTACTCTTGTCATTTTGCTGAAATTTGTGCGGAATGGGTATCAAATATTGAAGTTTTTTTCTGAAAATGCACATGCTGAGTGATATGTTCTATGTATAGGGTGGGGCACCGAAAACGAAACAGATCTAAAATCTTCAAAACACATGTGTTCTCAAAAAAATGCAAAAACACGTCGATTTTCAATCCACGGGAGACATCTTTCTATCATAGCCTCAACTGTCTTACCTCTTTCCCCACCCCTCGGTGACTATCATCCAAACAATTTGAATAGGGAAAGTACTAAGTGTGACACATCGCTAAAAAGGTAATTTCATAAGGAATTCAGCCATGTCATTTTTAGCTAATTAACTTTCGATTTTGGCGTCTTCTTACGGGAACAAACTGTTCCGTATTCCAAATTATGATACTTCATTCGCAAACGAATTTGACATAAATTTGGTGACAATGCATTAAGGAGTTTTTCTAGAGGAAAAACAAGATGGCGGCTTCACAATGGCGGACAAGATTTGCCATTATGGTCCAATTTGATTCAAAATTCATAAGTGGTGGTTTTCAAAGTCGGAAATAATTAATTGTTTTTCAATGCAAAAAATCAGGATGGTGGCTCCAAAGTGGCGGACGAAATTTGTAATAATGTTTCGATTTAACCCGACACCGAAAACGAATTCTTCAAAACACATGTGTTGTGAACATATGGCAGAAACACGTCAATTTTAAATCCAAGGAGGACAAATCCTATCAATACCTCAATTCGGTGACAATGCATTATGTTCTAGGGGAAAAAACAAGATGGCGGCTTCACAATGGCGAACAAGATTTGAATAACTGATAAGTGGTGGTTTTTAGGGTCGGAAATTATAAATTGTTTTTCAATGAAAAAAATCAAGATGGTGGCTCCAAAGTGGCGGACGAAATTTGTAATTATGGTTAGATTTAACCCGACACATTCTTCAGAACACATGTGTTGTTATGTAATTTTTTCAATTTTTATTATTTTTTCGTGAATTTTTCATATTACCTTTCAAATAAAATGTGAATTGAAAAACAAAACAGTTGTTTTTCCTGCAATAGAGCGCCAAAATGAAAAGTTAAGCAGCGAACACTCCCATGTCTGAATTCCTTATGGAATCACCTTTTCAATGCTGTGTCACACTTAGTACTTTTCTTAATCAAATTGTATGAGTGAGAGATGGGATGGGAGAGAAGTTGAGGTAATTATTCATAATTTCCGACCCTAAAAACCACCACTTATGAATTATTCAAATCGGACCATAATTGCAAATCTTGTTCGCCATTGTGAAGCCGCCATCTTGTTTTTTCCCCTGGAAAAACTCCATAATGCATTGTCACCGAATTGAGGTAATGATAGGATTGGCTCCCTTGGATTTGAAATTGACGTGTTTTTGCATTATGTTCACAACACATGTGTTTTGAAGAATTCGTTTTCGGTGTTGGATTAAATCGAACCATAATTACAAATTTCGTCCGCCACTTTGGAGCCACCATCTCGATTTTTTTCATTGAAAAACAATTCATAATTTCCGACCCTAAAAAACACCACTTATCAATTATTCAAATCAGACCATAATTGCAAATCTTGTTCGCCATTGTGAAGCCGCCATCTTGTTTTTTTCCCTAGAAAAACCCCATAATGCATTGTCAACCAATTTATGTCAAATTACCTTGCGAATTAAGTATCATAATTTGGAATACGGAACAGTTTTTTTTCTGCAAGAAGGCGCCAAAATCGAAAGCCAAAATTGACATAGCTGGATTCCTTATGAAATTATCTTTTTAACTATGTGTCACACTTACTACTGTCCCTATTCAAATTGTTTGGAAGATAGTGGGGAAAGAGGTATGACAGTTAAGGTTATCATAGGAAGATATCCCTCTTGGATTACAAATTGACGTGTTTTTGCATTTTTTTAGAACACATGTGATTTGAAGATATTCGATCTGATTCGTTTTCGGTGCCTCACTCTGTATAAAAAATATTCGTCGCCCAACGTTACTTTTATTATTTCTCTAAAAATTTTTAGCAATGTACAATGAATATTCAAATTATTTCCTAAAATTATGTATTTTGACTAGAAAATGAATATTTCGGTAATTTTTGATGAATCAGTTCTAAATATTTAAATGTTCATTTTGAGTGGAAATGTTCAAATGGAATATTAATCAGCACTTAACACCCCCTTTACTCTTGTGATGAAGTTTTACTGAATGGGTTCAGATATTCAAATAATTATTTTAAAATGTGTATCCTGAATGGGAAATGTAAATGCAGATATTCCACAAAAAAATTATGAAATTCACTCCGTTTATCTTCAAAGTTACAATGACTTATGCTTGAGTTTTTTATTTGCTTTCCATTGACAAGACCATATTTTGGTGTTGAATTCCTATTGAAAGTTAGTTGTCTTGTTTGATAGGTAGAATTTGAACCTATCAAAAAACAAATTTTTCACAGCAGAACAAAATATTATCGTCAACATTAGTAAAATAAAAAGGGTGAGGGTTAGTCAATAGTTTTTTTATGAAGCTTATTTCCATCTTCATTCTTCAACGCTAATTTCGAATTTTGTATTTTTTCTTGTAATTTTTATATTCACGTCCGATTTTCAATTATTCGTTTCAAATACCTTGGACCTATCCTCTACATAATATACACCTCCCATTTGACAACCTGTTTGAAAGAACTCAAATATCATATGTATGCCGATGATACACAGTTGTATAATTCTTTTACTCCTGACTCTTTGCAGCAAAGCGAAAATATCATTAATGAAAATTTGAATCAATTCGTTAATGTATCGAAGAAACATGCTGTGGAAGTTAATAATTCCAAATGCTCTATGATTGTATTTGGAAGGAAAGTCACAAGGTCGAAACTCAGAGATCTGATCAGAAAAATTGATTACACTGTTTTACCAGTTGTAAATCAGGTTAAAAATCTAGGAGTTCTCATCGATGATGAACTAAAATTCAAAAAACATACTTCAACATTGATTCAAAGAGCATTTGAGAAAATGAAAGTATTATACCCTCATAGGCATGTCTTGAGCCTAAAAAAAAATACTCATTTGTGATTCGTTGATATTATCTATTTTCAATAATTGTGACGAAGTGTATCATTATTTTCTGAATAAAAATGAGCCACAACGAATTCAAAGAGTTCAAAACTCTTGTTTGAGATTGTCATACGGTATCAAGAAAAGTGAACCGATTTCTCATACACTCAAAAAAGCCAGGTGGCTGAAAATGTACTGTAGGCGGACTTTTCATTCTTCGACATTATTTCATAAACTTATTGTCAAAAGAACACCTCCCTACCTCTATAACAAAGTGATTTATCGAACTGATGTTCATAATGTGAACATCAGGCGCAAAATGATCCATAGAACTCCATAGAACTATTTGAAAGGTCATTTACATATACGATATCTGAATTCTATAACAACCTACCACCTTCCTTTCGGTCGAAATCTGTTTCCAGTTTCAGGTACAGCCTGAAAATACACCTTCTGAAAAATCAATAGTACTCCAATATATTCTATGACACATTGGCTCTTGTAGGCCATAGCTAAAATATTTGTAGTATCCTTATGTTTGGTCCAATTTTAGGTCCTTTATTATCTGTTTTTGTTTTTCATCCTCTAATTTATTTTTTGTAAGGTGCAAGAGGAAGAATGGACTCTGTTCAATCTTGTATCCTATTGACAAATTTATATTTTGTTTTTCTCCATATTGTATTTCAGCTGTCAATAAATTCATTTATTATTATTATTATTATTCTAAAATTCGATGAGGTGTGTACAGTTTTCTGGTTTGGAACAGTGTTTTAAGCTTTTGAGAAGTGGCCTTTCTGATTCCAGGGACATGATTGTGTCATGACATATTGGTGTCAATTTTAAACCCCAATGAGCGTACTTATGATGCACTGTTTGGAACCTTTGGTGTAGTAATGAATATTATTGGAGTTTTTTTTTACAAACACCAAATCGTTATTTTTACACCTCGACACGTGTTTCGATCAATAAGTGATCATCTTCAAGTGATCATCTTGAAGATGATCACTTGGTGATCGAAACAAGTGTCGAGGTGTAAAAATAACAATTTGGTGTTTGGGAAAAAACTCCAGTAATACCCAATGAGCATATCGAAGTAGAAAGAGAAATTATCTGACTTGAAATTCTTATATCCGATTCGGAGACATTAATCATTTTTGAGAAAAACGATGCCCGGGTTTCTGTGGCATTGAATGGAATCTGGTTACTCCCACCTCAATTCAAAATAACTTCTAGACTCTCATTGAGATATAATGTAATGACAAGACAAGTGTGCTGTCCTTAGCAAAGCAATATATTGGATTGTTAGTTTATTCCAATAAGTAGTTGATATACAGTGAAAAGAGGGTTAGAGACATGAATCTCTGGGAACACAGAGTTGATGGTGAAAGTATACGATAGATATCCTTCGACGGCTACTTGCAGGGAACGTTTATGATCCGACAAGCCATAGCATCAAAGTTTGGCCAGCAAACCATCATGCCACTCGTAGTCAAAGGCCTTAGAAATATCAATATTGAGTCGCCATGTTTCTCGATTACGTTGTTTCAAATATGGGTGACATACGATAAAAAAACACCAACTGCTTCGAGTGCATGTTGAAAAAATATACCCGCAATGTAAATGTGCAACAGCAGTAACTACATGAGTTACAATGAATTTTCATTAGGATCAATTAGAATGCCAATTCAAAATAGATACTGATACTTTTAATCTCGTTTTATGAACTCATTATTCGGAAAATGTTGACATTGATATTGTTTTTAAGTTTTTCCAAATCTTCCATGATGTGTTTGTTTTTCATAGAAGTGAACATTTGTAATCCAAGTCGATAGTGTATAAAAGCTGGAAATGTATCACAAAATTTAAAGGAAATATCATTATTTCATGTTATGGAAAATGATTCTGGTTTGCATAAAGACTGATCGAGTTAGGGGTATATTATACTTATCAAGCCTAATTGATCCCAAAATATCTTTATTTTTGCAGAAAAAAAAATTATTTGAAAAGCA